>DWGW01001158.1:0-11976 GCA_018247775.1 Udranomia orcinus
GGTAGTAATCGTGAAGGCGTTTAATGGGTATCTTCCATGACTAGATGGATATCCACCGCCATATCTATTTGTGACTTATACAACAGTTTGGACTCCTGCTTTATGATTTATGCTGCCTTTTGCTGCTACTGGTTTGAAGGATGGTGATGAAGTGGGTAATGGAGAGTTCCATCGTAGGCTTCGGACTTGGCTTTAGTGAACACTTCAATGCTCTAATTAACTACAGATGTCCATGGACGACACTGACCACTTACCATCAGTATGCATGCATCGTTTGTCAATGTTATACAAAAATCTATCAGCGTTCTATTTATGTAATTCTTATTTTAAAAACAGTTTGAATAGTGTGAATTTGATACTATACAATGTTTTATTTTTATCAGATTTTACTGTACCTACACTAAAACACATTATAATTATATAGTACATTATTTGCTTGAATTTCACAACAAAATAACCAAAGAAAAGTATTTCATACTAGTCGTTAATTTCTTTGTATACAATTAGTACAAGTTTTTACGAAACTCCTATTGGATAACAGGATAAGTTGACGGATTATCACGGAGATAACATATATAGGTAAAATACTATCTAAATATAAAATTGTCAATCGCTATTGACGATTAGAACCGTTTCGGAGACACCAATAAAATTTGTTGAGCAACAAATCGAAATGTTTGACCAAATACAAAAAATGTTACTAAATTAGAAAATAGCATGTAGTGACATTGCAAAGAGAGTATTGATTCATTTTGTTTTAATTTCTTTGGAAACAAATTTTTAAGCTTTGCGAGGCAAATTAAGCCTATTTTATTTAACATTAAAGTCCAGAATCAAGGTAAAGATATTAAGTTCAGCAATGAGAATATGATGGGAGATTACATTGTATGGGACAAACAAAAAAACTTCAAACATAAAAAAAAATAACGGTTTAGCTTGCCCTGCTTTTAAACATAATACTTTGTTATTTATGTGCAATTGAATTTTACAGTTTTTAATTAAATTTTTTTGTGTTCAGAAAAATCTTTGTTAATCAAAATACGAATCCATAAAATGTTATTCAAAATATTCGGAAAATTGCATAGTTTCTACAAAAGCAAATTTTGGTCAGAATTTTTATTTATTTACTTTACTTTAGCCGGTGCATGCTGACAGAGGAGGAACCCAGTAGAGAAACAGTTTACATGTATAATTAATATAGTAGCTACAAGTTATTAGACCAGGAAGTCTCGGGGTCTCTTCTGACTGAGGGAATAGCATTAGCAGTAGGTTTGGCAGTAGATGGTTCCGAGTCATCAAGTAGACCATTAAGGATATACGGAATTAACATGTCCCCTAGGACAAGACAGAACATGTATCAACGTGTATGAATCGTACTAACGTGTTCTGCTTATTTCAACTATAAAACTATTACTTAACGTTAGAGCCTGTTCACACTATGTAAGTTTCTTGCCTGATGCATAATTGAAGTAATTACTAACTATAACTCTCTTTATATACATAAGGCCTGTTTTGATACATTTTCGGATCACATCTATAATGTGCTCCAAATTTGATCATGACCCTACACATGATTTCATATATCGGCTCTTATGACCGGGAACTATATTTACAAGTAATTTATCGTGTCATCTAAACTACATATAAAGTAGTAGCTCGTATGCTTGCTTGAATGGAAAACTTGTCCAAAAATAACTTACATTTAAGATTTTCTTTGGAATTGTGTTTAATAAATAAATGTGTTCCTTGTCAAATTATATAAGTTTTAACCTCATTACAATTCTAACGTAATGAAATAAAAGCTCGGATGAATATGTTTTGCTCATAGACGTCTTTCCTTTTTTAAATGAAGTGAATACTTAATAACTTTCCGACAATAGATCCTCTATACATCGGGAACTCAATAATGGGAATGGTTACATTTAAAAAAAATAATCAATTTTAAATATGCATACAGTTCAGGAAATCGATGAACTATAGACAATTTGCGTTCTTTTAAAAATAAATTTGCATTTGTTTTGTTTCTCGATATACAACTTTTTAATGACTATAAGTTTTATTGTAACAATAAAAGGATGATAAAATACCATACAAATCGGTAGAGCGTAACGTCCTCTACCTCGGGAACAAATATATTTGTTTTCCAAGTTTTACTCTTAATAAGTATTTTTTTCTGCAACATAGTAGGTACTTACGTTTAAGTTATTTAAATCACAATTTTACCATCGAACGGTGAACCCGTGCCTACAGTGGTTCACTTCAATCACAGGATACGACGGAAATACAAGAAGACAAATACATAAAAATTTGCTAAGAATACATATCTTGGCATTCATTGAATGATATTTTATTTTTCTCCCGATGGAGTAGGACATGATTTAATGATGATTTTAAAAACTTAAATAGACATATTAAGTATTTAAATTGTTTTGTTTAATGTTTGTGTTTTTTTATATTTTTGTTATGAATTAATCGAACTCTCGATCGATCGATTTATCGAACACGCAAGAAGAGAGTTTCATTATTTCTCTTGAACTCCTGCCAATATCTTGAGGGCTTGAAACTAGTATTAGTTTATTGTTTGTACATAACTAGGAGATCGAGGATCCTTTTTCTTTATGTCTCTGTATGTTCATTCATGTTTGTATCGATTTGATAATCTGCAGGTGTTTATAATTTGAATAACCATTCAATTCATCAAACTGATTCAATAATGGCGCCAGAAGATTTATATACATACGTACATTCTTCGTAAATTCATTTTAATCGTGAGTGTTTTTTTGTTACATTTATAATTAATCACTAATCTTAATCCATCTGCAAAATTATTTTTTTTTTTTAAACATTACATAAAACTATGTTTATCAAGTTTTTGTAATTGTTATATTGTTAAAAAAAGTGTATAAATGAGTATAATTTATGTAGCTGAAAAGTTCAAAACTTCAGAAAATCTCGAAATACTTCATTTAATCGAAAATTAAATGGCAGATGAAGTTAAGTAAAATCTTAAGACACTAATAATATTTTGGTCTGAATTATGATTGTGGTTGTTCGTTATAATTGCCACTGAGATATTGTAGTGTTGTAGATCATTAGCAATAATTTCTGTGGTCAGCGACAAACCACTCACGAGCTTTTGGAAGACAGAATTCTACTTTGTTGTCTTATATTTTCTACGCAATACTATATTACTGTAGTTTGCATAGTTTTTATAACTATTTTACAAGGATACCTACTTTCAAAATTTTAAATTAATCTTTACAATTTTTTTATAGTAAACTGGCATATTTCCACGTTAATTTCTTATCGTGTTAAGCTCAATGTGGTACTTCCAGATATCTCTTACATAGCATAAAGATTCTAATGTCAGTTTGATCATTTTATAACAGAGAAAATACAAATAAAAAAAACTTACGAACCATAGAGTCGCAGATTAGGTTTAGAAGTGTACAGGAAAACATTAATGGATTAGGATGTAAGTGTTTCGTGAAGTGAATTCTCAGATACACTATAGGTAGTATCATGACCTTAGTTACAGCGATTTGCGTGTACCCACCTCACGTTCGAATTACCTATACATTGCTTTGCATTTCGCGAACCTTGACATAGAAATTAATGCCTTCACTTGTACAAAACAAAGATTGTTTTCGCGCGAATTGATCAAAGGATGTAATTACGCATTTTGGCAATTTAGATGCGTCCGCAGTTGGAAATGGAATCAGCGGCGCACGTTATAAGGTTTATTTTTACGTATGACAACAATTGCATTTTTGCGGCTTCAACCTTGTTATTTAATAAGGACTTATGTAACGGAATTTGTAATTTAATATTCTGATTTTGTGTATTGTTTTAGAGTTTGGTTTCGTTTGTGACGTTGCGACGTTATTGTAACGCAGCTCACGAGTGGTAGGCGAAGCAGGCGTATTGAACGATCTTCTTTGACCGTCCACGAAAAAGTGCATTGCCCTGCGCCTGAGTTTTTATATCTTTATTGCCTTTATTTGCGTCGTCACTATCTACTCAGCTGAGTTAGAGTCTTGACCTAGCCTAATGTGATTTGTATTGACTCAACTGGCTACCATTAGTTGAACATCAACGGTAGTTTAATGACATACTGTGCGATCACTATGCATTTTAAACTCTTATGGTTGGTAGAATAAATTTCTTACCTAATATAATAGATGTTTTATAACTGTTACATTTAGTATAAGTTTTCTAATTTTCTGTAGAATTAAGGCTTAGTTATTAATTAAATTTATTTTTAAAGTCGATAATATTTTAAATATTGTAGATTTACTCCTAGTAGAGTGCTGCTACTATATGAAAACCGGTGCATCTACTATGTACTATTTATTTAGCTTCTGTTTTATTTGTAGTTGGTTACAGATGCTCATGGACAGAATAACCGCTTCAACTTTCGATGAGGTAATAGCAGTCAATTCTGTCTCAATCACTAAAACGGTTGGTAAGTCTACTTATAATCTTATATCAGCTTTGATAACAAGAGAGGAAATTAAATTTTTAATCTTTATGACTCATAACCATACTAGGATTGTGGCGATAGGTGTTGTGTATACCATGGACCAAAACATAAACAGAGAACAGAAAATTGAATTTATCATTTAAACTGCCTCTATAGGAATCGAACCTATGACCCTTTGAACGGCAGCCCGGCCTACGCAGGTGACTATTACGCCGGACTATTTCGGACCGACTATGTATATAAATATAATAGAAAGTAATGTATTGTTGATGTTAGGAATTAAATGCGTGACACCTTAGTAGTTCGAAAATTTCGTACGCTTCATGCTTCCACGGGCAAGTTGTTTCTATATCCAGGTGTTGGTCGATGCTACCCAAGTATAACTTGACGGAAAAAGTTACACAACATTCGAGAGATTAAGTATTAACCAGTCTTCGACAATTGAAGCAGTGTGGTGGAAAACTCCAGGCCTCGATTAATTGTCGACCGATCGCGGGCATAAAAAGGGTTGCAACTAAAATAAAAAAGCGATAAGAATCAAAAGAGTCTTTAGCGGGCGCATTGGTTTATACGATAAACCCACATATACATGTAGCGTTCAACAGAGCCATTGCATTTTGGTAACGTGCATGTTGTAATCTAAACTTGAAATTCAAGGACGCAGTTAAAAACCGGCGAAAAAAATTCAAGTCGGTGCATCCATACGCCATAATGCAAGTGCACTGTACATTTAAGTGATGCGCGCGCGTTGCGTTTGATCGTTGTTGAATTTAAGTTATTCCTTTACTTTGTATATAGTGCAATGCCTCTAAGAGAAATCTTTACAAAAAACACTTTGAAGTTCCTTCTAAGCAAAAAAATGTGCTTTCAGTAAAAAAAATATATATTTTTCTTCAGATTTAAATGGCACCGAACTCCTCCTAATAACGAAAAAATAATTTTCCAAATGAGATAATAGATGACGAAGTTTTAAGGAAAATAATATACGACAAACAACCGAATTGAGCTCCTTGTCCTTTTCTTGAAGTCGTTTAAAAATTCTTGCTGCAGTGTCCTCATAAGTAGCATAGTTTAAAGGGTTTCGGGGTTCGACTTTAGCACCATCGCTACAGATGTTTACAACAGCAGTGTTCGATGCTCTAATTTGAAAGGTTGTGGTAAGGTTCTAGGTTCCTGGGGGGAAGCAACGCATCTGTAGTCCGTCGTTGACATAAATGTTAGAAGTGTGATAGTTAAAAACAGGTTCATGTTCCATTTTCTAGTAGTATGGTAGAAACCGCTCAACCAAACGATTCAAATCAGAAAGCATTACGAACACTTCAATTATAACTAGGAAATAGATTGCAGCGATGCATTCATTTTAAGTCAGATATTTTAAATAAGTCATATTTAGAATCCCTTTATAAGTAAGTACTTTATAAGCGAATCGTCTGTACGAAAAGATAAAATTTCTTTAACTTAAAGTCTAGAGCTTTCTAACTTTATAATAATTAAATAAAGAACAGAAATGGGTTCTTTGTTGTCCTTAATACGACGAAAAAGTGAATTAAGTGTAGTCCGTCTACCATAGACATAAGAAACAGTAACTACTCAGACAATACCGAAGTTTTTCTATGTTGTTAAGAGTTCCTACTACTCTTGGGGACTATGATGGAATGGCTTCAGAGCGACCATTATTAGAAACAGTAGAGTCTATTGCTGGTGAGGTCTACAATCATTATATAATACACAATAATACAAGTCCTTAGTGCGTACTTCGGTGTATTGGTAAAAATACTCTGTATTTACATATTTAATTATTGCATTTTGATAGAGAAAAGAAGTCCGTGGGCGCGTTATGGATTTCTGGTAAAAGTGTCAACTTTTTATCCTTGAATGGGCTAAAAAGTTACAGCAAAAGGCTCTGGATATATATAGAAACATAATTAACTACAAGCATTCGATTAATACTTGGATTTACTTAGCGCAAGTATCAAAACATTTGTCGAAGAGGAGTATAGAGCAGCAATGTCACCCCGTGCGGGTTCAACCGCCGAACCGACGCTCGGGAGAAAGGTTCGAGGTTGGGAATTTATTTTATTCGCAGTAATCTGCACGTATTTATTAACATTATAAATCTTTTATAACATGCTTTGATGCGGTGTGCAGTAATTAAAATGCTCAAGTGGTTATTTCCACATGAAAGTGGGATCGCGGGGATTAGGTATGCGCCATTGTACTTCATTCTTAAAAACCATGTTATCGTTGTGATTCAAATGTTTGGAAAAAAAAAAAATTACATAAAAAGAGAGCTTAAAGTCACAGCAAAAGGTTTTACTAAAGCCATTGGACGTAAATTCTATGATGATTCAGTCGAGGTTTAAGTCAAAACTAAATATGTTGCGACATATAGAGCAAAAGCACTTCTTTGAATGATACGCAGTGATCTCGAAAACTTGAACTACTTAAATAGTTCTCCTATCAACAAATGGGATACGATACATATTCGTCGTGTACCATGGTTTACAACGAATCTCTAGCGATGGACATATGGAGCGGGCTTTACCGGTCATCCCGGATGATGACCCTTGATTTTCTATGATGCAATCGAGGAGTGAAAGTCAGAATAAAGCTAATATTCCACAGAAACTGGTTGTAAAGGCGTTATCCATACATACAAAGTACCATTTCTTTTAGTACAATTGTTATCCCTAGTAATAGAGAAAGTAGACGACCTTGCCGTGTGATGTAACCCTGAGTGTACCTATATAGATATCGGGTTTGAGTTTATCTGAGAAAGTAATGTTCTGAGTAATGTTTGGGAGAATTATTGCTATGACCACTCAACTCATTCTATAAACTTGATAGGCGTAATGTCTTTTAAGGTATGGGAAAATATGGACGCATGTAAAATAGATGGTTTAATTCCTATGAAATGAACACAATGTAATCTTTCTTTTGAAGGTCCTGAGGATAGCTGGATAAGTACGAGAGCATTGTTACAGTATGGTAGAGAGATTTTAACTTTTTTACTCTTGCACGAGGTTTTAGACAAATAACTTTAGTATTCTGAGGCTTTTACTAATTTTCGACTCAGGTCTCCAGTACTTTCTGGTTAAGTCTATTCATAACTATGGTGAGTACAATAAAAATAATCTTGTTATCTCTTATCTTGTCATCTTATATCAAAACCTTTATGAACCCATTTTTTAAACGCTTTTTAACAGGATTATATGAATTTAGATATATTCGTGTTAAAAAAGCATTTGAAAAATGGGTTCATTAGTGCAATAGGAACTCAAACTTAATATTTCTGAATCGTAAATTGACATCAGATAAACTTTCAAACTAGTAACTAATTTCCAATGCTATAATAATATTGTTAATTTTATAAGGGTAAATTTTGGTCTTTAAATAGTTCGTAATAATAATATTTTGTTTCCAATTAATCAGGTTTACGTACAAATAATGACTTGTGAAGCACGGGTACGTATAGAGACGATGTGTCGATAAACTGACAATCTTTCACTTAAATTGTTGCAAAAAATTGTACTTTCGTCCTCTCTCAACCAGTTAGTCAGTGCGTTGCCCTTTAAACATTACCCAAATATAAAATTTGTATGCTTTCTTTGTCGTGCTCATACAACGCATTCGTCCGTGCAAGAGAGTCAGAATGCAATAATTTGTTTAAGCGCTGCCGGTCAAATTGGCTCCGTATTGGACTGCCAATGGTAGGGGCCTTAAGGCAGGTTATGAATAAGGTCGTGTTGGCGTAGGCTTAGAAACAAATATTTTGTGCTGGAATCGCAAATATATTATCGTAATTAAATATAATAATGCCGATACATTTTGTCCTAAAGAATCCCTCTCTTCGAATTTGCTGTGTTCGACAGCGTCCATGATGTATCTGATACCATTCGTATTATTATTAATATTATCATGGAATCCAATAAATAAATTCAAAATTTTATTAATGATCCTCGGTTGTATATTGCAATTTTTATTTAATAGTAATTTATATAAATCATTCATAAGTATCTATAATCGTATTTATAAAAAATACAGGACACACAACATGCACAAAAGTTTTAAATAACAGCTGCCTACGTAATATAATCACAAATAAATCCTCATATTACTACAAACTCGTTCTAACTAAATATCTTGTATTTTCTTGATTTTCTATGCGTTTGCTAAACCTATCCTCCCGCCATCTATACTTTTTATGGCGCAACATTACGAGCAGTAGCGCGCGGAAAGTAGTGGATAACTTGAAGTCTTGTTCACTTGTTGGTAGTTTACCGTTTTCGTACCAGAGGGCGTTGTAATGATATAATAAATATCAGTAGAGCAGATGAAGCGTATTAATTTTGAATAAACATTGTCTATAAGATAATATTAGTAATAATAAGGATAATTATTTAGGATATTATGGTTATGATTTTTTCTCCATTTCCTAAACATATTTCTTCGGGGATATCGACATGCTTTGAAGAAAAGACTAACGCTATTCAAAAAATACCGCTCAAATAGAATCTATTGAAATTATAGCCAATAAATGTTTCATCTAGTATCATCTATCATTAGTTCCTACGCGCATAAATATGATTAGTGTAGAGTTGAGGCAAAGCGCTTATCAATAATCGGTATTAGCGAAAGTTCATGAATATTTCGATTTAAATTTTATGCAGTTTGCTAATCAGACCGCTTTCGGGAAGTGCACACATTTATTCGTAAGGATATTTTTGGAGTGTGAGTAAGATAAATTCCAGGCGAATTATAACGCGTCGGTTATGTATAAGTAGTAAGTCTTCCTTACCACACCCTTCAAACCAAAGAACAGGAGCAAGTCGGAGCAGCATACTGTTGTAATAAGGCAGAGATAGAGGGGCCGGTGGTGCCTCCATAGTCGAACCACGTAATGTTTTACCACTTGATTGAATTGTTCAACTGTCTCTCTAATTTTTTTTTATTATAATCTCTTAGATGAAAATTCTTAGATCGAATACAATATAAGGCATGATGTAAATCAGGCGTTTCACTCAGAAGCTAGTTTGTTAACTCACTACAACTTACAACATTTACATCATTATGATCGCGTTATATTTTACATTATTAAGCACAAAACCCACGCGGCCCTCATCTGTCAGATGTGTATCTCAAAGGCATTCAGTTCCATCATTTTTGTTTTCCACTATCCGTTAGCTTATCTTGCAGCTTCAGGCATTACGACATGTTTATTAATATGCAGACTTCATTTCAGATTCTTTACGTAAAAGAACATAGACTGCCGAAATCGTGAATAGCGTGGTTCTGTATATCTCGAGGCAAGTAGCTTTTATATACGTTTAAATGACGGCGGGTAGAGTTTATCGTCTTTTTGTGTTATTGCAAACTAGTATCCATTCCGTAAGGCGTGAGGCCTCCGTTAAAGTATCAGTTCTGTAATAACGCCCGAAATACGCTTTTGTCTCCATTATTTTTGTTATAACTATAACAGTTTGTATAATCAGTACTCATATAAGTAGATGAAATAAATTGCTAACGATAATATTAATTCATAATGTTAGGAAAAAAATATTTTATTGTAATTAAAAACGTGGGAATTCAATTGAAATTGTTGCTACTGTTACATAGATGTTTAAAGAATATTAACAGCGACACAAATATAATAGGTTACAATACTTCAATTATTTTCACCTATTATGTATATATTCGTTCCTAAGTCAGAAAATGTTACATGTGTGTTAAATGGACATTAAAAAAAAAGAAAAGGAAATAATCACACAGCGAAACAACTATAATAGGTAACGATACCCTAATTATTTTAAGCTATTATATATACGTTCGTAAGTCAGGAAATGCAATACTCCCTGGAAGGCAACAAACAGCGCTGAATTATGAGCAAGTTGAATAGCGAACGAAGGTACGAACGCTGCTCGGGAGAGGACGAACGTAAAATACGTACAGCGGTAAACTCTGCAGTGTAATAAATGAAAATTGTACTCAAGTTTGTGTTTTTAATT
The DNA here is from genome assembly GCA_018247775.1 of Udranomia orcinus. Taxonomy (NCBI): domain Eukaryota; kingdom Metazoa; phylum Arthropoda; class Insecta; order Lepidoptera; family Hesperiidae; genus Udranomia; species Udranomia orcinus. The sequence continues at coordinate 10,489 of DWGW01001158.1, forward strand.
ATAAACCTACGGGAAGAGGGAATAATACTATATATGGTAGCTTTGTTTTAATTAAACATTAAAAAAATCGTATTGTTTTTTCTCTTATTTTTTCGAAACTTTTGAAATTTTGAACGCATATATAGTTTTAATTATGACTGTGATGTGAGATGATATGCTATCAAATCTTAACCTACTCTATAATCGTGTATTATCAAATTATACATTGAAAACATATTCAGGTTTGTTAACAGATTTCGTTTGAAGCAATCTAAAAATATAATAATGTAATGTCAATGTTTCAGTACGTACGTAAGTTACGCAACTTAATCAGAGGAAAGGTCGCAACAAACACAGCCGAGCTCCATTCGAACGAACTCGTATTTACACTCACACAGCGCCATATACACATCGGAAGAATATACAAAAAATGTACAAAAAGCTTTCCCAAGAATAAGCGGGACAGCGTGCGGATCTTATTTTTCTCACGGACTTTTCAGTCGCTCTTGGGTGGAAAGAGGGGGTAACGTGTACTGGAAGGGGGGGTCCCCACCACCCACTGCAATAATACTGCGTCACTATTTTGCGCCATTACCTACACTCGCTTGGTATTCTATAAGTAACGTGGCCTTTAGGATGTACCTCCAATTTCTAACTAACCAATCTGTCATCGAACATCTGCAGCTAATATCGGGAATATGTAGATTATATGGACGTTGGAGGCCCGTAACTTCTGTAATTGGGTAAAGTTATGTTAGAGCAATTAATGGTACAGTTATGGGTTTCCACTGATTGAATTACAATACGTAGATCACTTATGCTATATTGAAATTAATTGTTGAAGATGTTCATCAAGCGATCTTTGTCAAAGTTTAATATTGTTTTTATTTGTGACGTTTTCAACTTTACCTTATGAGACATTGAATCAGCATGAGCATAGTGGTTTTAGTCGGATTTTGAATCGTAAAATATTTACCGGGATGTAGAGAAACAACAAGGTTGACATCATATGTATATCCTGTAAACATATGCGATATTTTGTGGAAATCATATTAAAGATTTTTAATGAGAAGGAATTGAAATGATTGAAAATTTGTGGTAAATTCAAATCGAATATGATGTGTTCAATCTAAGATGTCTTGTAATTCGACAAGAACCGTCGTGAACGTTATACATTGATGCAGTGGAGATGGTAGAGCAAGTGTGAATTACGTGCTCAGGCGCTAAGATTGGAAGTTTATCGCTTCGGAAAATACCACAGATACATTGTTTGAGATAGGTTATTTAAATACTAAATTTCGCTCACATATGCGATGTATATTGACGCGGGGGACATAGTTGAGTGTTAACCTTCTCAGACGTTAATCGTAACAAGCTTGAAGAAGCACAGGTACTGTCACGTTTGAGATACCTCGTTTAAATAATATAATTGTTCTTATATCGTATGTATTGTATTATATTGTATTGTACGCTGCAGTGGACTGTAGAGCCGAGTGCCAATTATGTTCT
>DWGW01001159.1:0-11975 GCA_018247775.1 Udranomia orcinus
AAAAAAAACTTTACAAAAAGATTCACGAGAAGATTTTTTGAAAATACTAGTTCCATTTTATCGTAACATTTCAATAAAGCCCACGTATGCTTTAAGATTCATAAGTAATCTAAAAAGGCCTATTCAATGCTGGCTTGCGCGCCTCATAATTTCCAGATAAGGGTAATACTATTGTAGTCAATGTGATATTGTGATTAGATACCAGTCATATTCGGTAGCGAGGGTTAAATATAATCGTTTACCGATAGCTTTATGATAACGACCCTTTCACGATGGCGGAGTTTTATCCAGAAATTCTATTTTTCGCTGGTACCCCTCGTCTGACATCGCACGTTTAATTCTTAATGTTTGTTCGATGTAAACGATTTGCCGTTCTTTCCGTGTATATTTTATAATGACGCCAATATTTGAGTCTACTTCTGGAACATACTCGAATAAAAAATAAATTATATAAGGCCATTTACTTGTTTTTTCCGTTTGAAATCACGCAAAAATTATTGATATAAAGACTAAGATATGTTTTTCTTTTGGTATGCCTAGGCTGTAAATTATATAGACGATATTAGTTAATTAATAATCAACAATCGACTTACATCTCTTATTTCTTCGATAACTATAAGAAATTCGGCACTAAATAATCTTAAAATCAACAACCTATAACAAAAACAGAAAAAACAACATCAGTAAATAAAATAACATATCTTACCCGTACCGGAAAAAAAAATCCGCACCGGTTTGGAAAAAGTCGACCAAAAAATATTTTATACTCACATTTTTAACACATATTCCGAACCCAGAACTCCGTGTCCAACATATCAACTAGTGCACTGATCACTGCACTCCGTACTAAGTCGTTTCGGTTGTCAAGGCGGCGGACCGCGTTGCCTCCGTCAGAGGCTGCGTGGTACTGACTCGCCGAGCGGATCGGGAGAGCGGGCGACGTGTACGTCACATCTGCGGACGGCTTACTGCGTACGAATTGACATTCGGAATGCGAATATCGTGGTCTTTTTGTGATGGAAATAACAAACAAACATGCAGTCGAGCCCATTTGATGCGGTGATGCTTGGTGGTGAAATTATACGCCCGCATCGATGCCACCGCTAACGCACGCAGGCTACTCAGAGCAGTGTGATTCGGGTCGCCTATTCTATTTTCATATTTATTTAAACTTCCAGCGATCACGTTTTGTTTAATTACGATTATGCCAAATTGAAACACAAAGAAGAATCTGTTTCGGAGTGATACTCGATAATGTTAAACACGTTCGTACTTTTTCGTTGTTGTAGAGGATTGTTTTTCATTTCAATCCTAGAACCAGAAGTCGTAGAGCATTTCCCTTTAAGTATAATAGAATAAAAAAAAAGTGCTAGAAAATTTGAAAGTTCGTAGAAGTTTGTAAAAAGGAAAATGTTAATGTCTGTGTTCTATGCAATGTAAACGTGTACAAAAATTGGTTAAATAAATAAAATACATTTCTCTTCGTAAGCAAAACCATGGTTAGCTATTAAATTTAATAAGTAGGATAATCCGTTGGTGGTACCAATTAATTTTTAATAATAAAAATTTTCAACGTCGATTAAGGTTGCTTTTCAAAATTATTTTGCTGGATGGCATCGTTTATAATTAAATGTTTGAAGGAAAAAGTATATATAATACTTGATCCTTTAAACCGTTTATTATACTATTAACTCATATCCACGTAGTTAAATTAATCTCGGACAAGGACAAAGAACTTCCCTATTTCCGTTATATGAAAATAGGGTTAATAATATTTCGTGATTTCCTACATAGTAACAATCTACACTTTGGAAAGTAGTGACGATTGATATTTCAATATATTGGTATTTTAAAAATATATAAATGAAATTGTATTATTATGATACAATAAATAATACTGATAGGTATAATGTTGTTTCTCTAAAGGATTTTGTTTTGATAGGCCTCATCAAAGAAATCATCAAAATATGCTAAGCTGAGCTGAAAAAATGGTTTAAGAAAAGGGAGCAGTTAACAAAGCAGTTCATTTGTTTCGCCATAGTTAACTTAAAAAGAAGCCTCGGGGTTCATTTGCGATAAACAGTATAATCAATCTAAATTTTCGAACGAGTCATGAATAATTCGGGGAACAACAAAACTTTGGCCGCCCCTCACCATGCCGCGCGTCCCTCGATGACTCCATAATACAATTCTGAAACCATTCGCAATGAACCTTAATTTGCCAAAGCGTTGTGTTTCGTCAACGCTACGTCAGGACAATCAAAATTAATATTTTACTGTGTAGACGTTTCTCGAACTCCTAAACTCGAAAATCGATAATTGTATGCCAAACGTACCCTTCAAATGGTACGCTAAATTTCATTTATTAATACAAGTATAAGCAAGTCTTTTCACATGATTTGTTTTATATTAGAGAAATGAGAAGAGAAAACAATGAGAGAAGCGCTACCTGTAATCAATTAATCGTTTATTTTTTTGCCTCACATCTTTTTCTTTGGTTTTAAAAATTACACTTAATTACAATTAATTTAATTATTTTTATAATTTTAACGTTAATTAATTTAGTGATATGATAATAATATGGATTTATTTATTAATGATTCGCAATCACATAGTCTTACTATAAGATAATTTCCAGAAAGATCTGTCAATATCTTGACCACTTGATAATTAAACAATTGTAACAACAACAATGTTATGTCGTGGAGGGTTATGATTTTGACCGGTATGTATGTATGTATATATGTATGTATGTCTGTATGTACGTTCATTATCTCTAGTATCATATTTCTATTTATCGTCAAAAGTTAAATCAAGCAAGCATTGTTTTATCGCCTGCATGCCCATCATCTACTTATTTAATTTAATAAAATTAACGCAATATAATTAATTAAAAAAACCATACAGCCAAAAAACATAATATATTTCTTCTGAAGTTCCATAGTTATAAAAGTGTTCAAATCTTTTGCACCGCCGATTTGTCCGTCACTAATTTAGAACCATTCATCTAAGCTAATAAATGTGGAGGGTTCAGTTCACATAAATGCCCTTACGAGCGTTGTAAGAAACCTCTTGTAATACAATTAGGATCAGTGGACTGTGGGCTCAGGATTCGGGGCTACAAATTATGTATATTTGCTTTTAAGGCACTGATAATATTATTTTTATAATATTTGCTGGCCGTGACTTCGCCTAGTAGTAGTACTCTCGGTTTATTTTTTAATTTAAAATCTACATTTTATATAAGATAATGCGCCACATTCTATGCATATTATATTCAAAACAACAAATAAAATAAAATATACAGTTTAATTTTATTGATTTCAGAACTTAGTTTAGATATATGTATTTTTAATTATTGTCAGATATAAATGCTCTTATTCTATGAACTTCAAATCGTAGAAACATGAATGCAGTACCAGTTAACTGACCTGTTTTTTATCCCTTTGAACGAGAAAAGTTTTTTGTTTCGACCATTCCATTCGTTCTGGGAAAACGTGTTCGCGAGTGCGATATAGATTTTGCTAAAGTCCCTGAAATCGTAAACCGGTGGAGACATAAACCGTCCAAATCGTAAAGCCCAACGACCGCCGGAGAAATATCGCCAATAATAACAATTCAGTCGTTAAAAAGAAAAAACCAATAGCTGTTATCAAACGGCGAACTAATTCAAAGTTCTGTCATTGTTTTCCATCGGGGAACTGAGGTTCTGATATAAAATAATAAGTCAGTCTGTCTATGATACGAATAAACTGTTTCCAACATTCAGAAAATTAAAGCCATTTTTTATAATATATATTTTTTATATTTTATTCGTATGAATATTCTTTTCTATATATTCGTATGAGTATCTGATATTTACCATTTTTTATAGACAGTGACAAGCCAGCGTCTAAAGCTGCTCTAGGGAGAAATATGCTGGCATGCTTGTTTAAAACTTATAGAATTTTAATTTTAGGATGTCCTCCTTATAATGTCTCATGGCTGGAACGTGGCATTTCCCAAAATTAGAGGAGCTTGGAGCATGGTAACATTACAAGAACTATTTAATGTACAAAATATTGAATAATGAGTAAAAACCAACAGTAAATTCGTGAAAGTAATATAAAAAATTCTATAATCCGTAACAGGCACAGAACAGAACATGAGTTTGTATTATGCGCACATTCTTATCCAACATCTAGCTAGCTTTGTATTCCGTTCGCACATTTCTCTCTTAACTAAGAAAGTAAACATTAACTTCTACTAGCCTTCTCTTGCGAGTATAGGTTACACGAAGTACTTATTTTTCGACCTGGCAACCGTATTATTTATGAAACTGGCATTATGAAACTGTTCGCTGAAAAACGTTTTTATCCAGTCTTCTCTGGAATTCTTGCCCTCTATTGTGCGTTCTGCGCGTGTCTTCCTCTCCCATTGCTACAACATGGAAAAAGGCGCGAAGAGAGCTCTTGTCAAAGGTGAACATTAGCGACTCCTCTTGTGTTATTAGTGTTAATAGGCAGCAACAAGCAAATCAAGAAATTCAACTGTTGCATATCGAGTTCATATAAAATTACATAAAAGTGTCTTGTAACAAAAGGTCCACGAATTTTCTGTGCTACTGGAAAAGTCGCGCGGAGGAGACTAGCGCGAGAATAAAAAGGATCTTGTCGCCAAACGATATCGAGTTTCTTAAAGCAATTAAGATAAAACCGACGACAAAAGCCGCTGGGAGGTCCGCCGGCCCCTTTTGTTGGCATCATGCTGGTAATTAAAGACCAAGTTTTCGTTCACAACTGCCCGCATGGACTGGACTCAAAAAGATTTGAGCAGATCGGGTATACTACACAGCAATTAACGTTTTTGTTTTCACTTTTTTGTACACTTTTCGTTTTTCCTACCAAAACTGATTCCCGAAGCAATTTTATTATATCATAACACGTATAATTTATATGTTTTAAAATATAAATACAGCAATTATATATAGTCTAGATGTGTAACAAATAATAATAATGTGATAACAAATAATAGGTATACGGTCTCTAAATTGATTACGTCTTGTACAAATGTGTTGTCTAACAGACAATAAATACATAACTTGAATGTGTCCAATCTTCAAACAGTATCTGCAACATTCTTTGTTATATTTTTTTGGAATCTTATGTGTGTGAAATCTTAAAATAATAGTATTATTATCGATATAATCCAGTATTCAGGATTAGTGTAACGACGACAGTTAACAAATGGTTATCTTCATAGTCATAATTTCTAATCGTTATCGTTTCCATAATGTTTTTGAATACCAACTTAAAGATTTCAAAGCCATGCCATTATTATCGGATTAATGCGCTAGAACGATTGTAAAGAATAAGTGCAGAGACCAGCAAACCGTAGCAAAACAATTAATGTGAACCTAAATAAGTCTATTTTTTTACTAAGTAATCAGTAATAAAAAATTTACCCGCTTGTGTACCAAAATATGTCGATCATCATGAAGAAACAGCTATTCTTTTGTAAGATTAATTCAGATAGAGATTAAATATAGATTCTAGGCGTATTAATATATAACTAAGTTATTTAAAATAAACATAATAAAAAAATAAACATGACTCCACTTTAAACAGATTAAGAAATAGAATCCTTAGATTAATGAAGATGGATCCCTCCTGTAAATGTACAGTGGTGGCTATTATTACATAATATGAATGATTCTCGGTAATCAAAATAGACGACATTATAAGCGCGCCGTTCCCTGAAGCCTTTTATGATGTATACGAGCGATTTACACCTTAAACACCTACACAAAGCGATGCGTTATTCCTTACCAAAATGCCAGGCTAAAACAGCCTTCACTGCATTTAATGGGGTCCCATATAGCGGTACTTAAACTAAAAGCCGAATTGTAAAGACGACGAACGCTTAAAAGGTTGTTTTGGGCTCACAAATGCCCTTAAAATTTTGTTACCAACATTGCAAAGAGACCGGCCACAGAAGCTTAATTGCTATTAGATTAGAATAGATTTGTTTTATTTGTATAATATTTTCAATTCATTCTGTGAAGCCTCCCCACGACTAGAACGCGATAAATCAGAAATGTGAGTTTAAAGAAGTTTTTTTATATCAATCATCTTGGGATTATTCACACATTTCTTCCCAAACTATTCACGGCCAGCGCTGGATAGACACTTTCTGATGTTTTTCTTATATTATTAAAAACAAAATCCACACCAAATTGAACGTCGTCTCAAGATCATTACATATTATTTTACAATCCTCCTTGTATGAAAGTGAAATAAAGGGCTAACTAGTATAATAGAAAACACGATGAGAATTTTTAAATTCAACATGGCCGCTAGCACATTACATATTTTCTTATAATCCTCTCAATATGAGTATCAAATGAAAAGGCTTGATTAGAAGAGCACACACTAAAAAATTCTTAATGTAACAACTGGGACAGGGAATGATATTTTTGTATTTCGTTTTGTTTCGTTACAACATAGAAGTACTAAGTAAGTTGTAAGAACTGTGTCCCAGTTTATTACGTCACAAGTTACTTACCATTAGATTAAATCGTATCAGTATGCATCTGACTTGTGTACTACTTAAAGTAGGTTGACTTCACGTTCTACTTAAAGTTGGCAACACCCATGAAAGAGCGTTTGATACTTCATTCAAATAAGGGGATATTTTAAATGGTTTTACACATCCCTCTTCTACTTTCATAAAATACGTAAGTAACTTCTACGAGCAAACTTCTGAACCGCTCTCGAAACATCCATGGCATGCACGTAATTGTTTACGGAAAACTATTCGCTCGCTCAAAACGTTATAGGTTTCGTATCAGACATTACTTAAGCTATAAATTATTTAATGCTTGTTTACATCACGCAACCCTATTCGCCAGACTCGTGAGTATGTTAAAATGAACTTTATTTTTTTGTACAGTAAAGTTCACTTTACAATATGTAATTCCCACTGACTATAACATTTATAAACTTCTACTAAAAACAAAGCATACCAGCTAGCATTAACTTGCACATTCGCCGTCAACACATTATTATCTCACTGCTTGAACTACTCTTCATAAATTAGAATATTGCCTTATTAAAACATAATAACTGTAAAGTACAATAGACTTTTATACACATTATGTTTCTAAGGAATTTCAAGTAAAACAATAGCGCTTCCATGTGGAGATGAAAATTCAGAACTCTTATGTAAATTTGGTGCAAAGTTCATAATTTCTAGCTGATATGGGATAATGTATAGTCCTCATTCTGTGATGTAGTGTATACTCCATCTCACTTATTTTCTATTCTATTTTTTAAATATATCGTCATTTATATAATACGATACTTACGAACAGATACGACAAACTATAAATAAAAATACCCAATAATAAGCCAATTAAATTGCCAATGTTTTTCTAATATTGACTATAATTACTTAAATTATTCAAATGTATAGTTTACGTGCCGACTTATTTATCATATTCCTATCTGCTAGTATTATAGGACTAAAAGATTTAATATGAATTTTAATATTAATATAATATGTAAAAGTTCACAACCGCCTCTGTTATCATGTCTTATTCTTTCATATTTATTCCAAATCGATCAATCTTCGCAGCATTTTCCGATCGCCGACTCGTGGAAAGAAAATAAATCTTTTGTAAAAGTTTTCTCAACAGGATAGGTATTATTCATGAGGGTGCCAACCCACTGATTGATCGCGGTGTTAAGACTATTGTCGCATTACCATCTAGTAAGCAACATAATATTATTAGCAAAAGATCTTGGCAATTTATACTAGTAACTACCAGAAAAAATAGCAAATATTGTGAAAAACTTTAATAGCCCCTTCATATCCGGATCATCCGGATGACATAAAAGCAAGGCACATTTAATCAAAGCCATGTCCATTTTACTCAAATATTCTGCGTTTTTAGAATATTGTTCGAATACTCGTATACAGCGTGTACATATTATGTAGAATTGTTTTAGATTACTTATGCAGATTACCTTATTACTGTTATGTTTATTTCTTTGCAAGTATTCTTAGTTTCGAGGACTTCGTAGCAGTATGACAAATACCTAACATTTTCTGCGTCCTCCCAATGTTAACTTTTGAGATGTTTGGTATAATGTCGGGTTGTTATTATGCAAATTAGTGCGCGGTGAAACCTTTGAAATAATTGGCATAATATTTATAAAATTATCTCATTAAGTTGAGACAAACCAAAATTATTAATAAAACTAATTCTACACAAATGAGCTATATAATAATTATCAGACTAGTTTTGCTAACGTTATGTACATAATTTTTCCGATAATTATTTTGATATCATAAATATTATGTATTATTACCGCATAAAAGGAGGCTTTCGGGGTCGGATCGGGCTGGGAAGGTAGTCGTTTTGAGTTGCCTTACAACGGCGTACACCAGAAAGTTGTTGGGTCGAAACATCGTGTATCCTCAGAGACTTACCTGATGAGGTAACGTACTGGCGGGTACTTCGTAGAAGTTCCTTTGGAGATTGTGAGTACCCTCACAAAGCACAGGAGGTTACTGAGAGGTTTTTAGTGTGTGGAAATCCCACATAACGCGGTATCACTCTCATGACGCCGGGTATCTATGAAAGATTTTACCCACGAGAAAAAAAAACTACATCTACATAAATTATCATATGTCCAAAATGTACAGTATATAAGACAGCAACCTAGAGGTATTGCTACGAACCATTTCCTTGTATCAATAATAGTATTGATCTTATCAAAATTATAAAGTTTATTAGGGTATGTGGTCTCGATCACCGTCGACCCATTTATATTGAGACTTCTGTTTTTAAATAGGAAATTAACTGATGAGCAGCTAAAAGCTGTTCCGATTACATCAGCTTTCAAACAAAAAAACGGATCAAAACTCATTCATTAGTTTACGTGCTACGATACTACGCACAGACACGTAAACGCGTCAAATTTATAGCACCTCAGTTTTTACGTCGATTAAAAAATAGAGTAAAAACCGCATAGCCATGGCTTGTGTACACCGAATGCAATCAAGCAAGTCAACCGACGTCGAACGCGGTCAGTAACTAAATGCTTTTGATCGATATTGTCATTTTCATATTCGAGGAATCCCCACTTCGGAATTAAAACTCTGGTTGTTATCCGGGTGTTAGACCTCACCTCGATGCATTCCGCATTTGGGTAATGGCTTTCGACAAACTTGTTTGCCACTGTCCAATATTTTCGGGAACACACACAGAAGTGAATCAAGAATCAAATGTTTTTATTCATTATAAGGTATTCAAATACACTTAATGAACGTCATATATTTTTTCATTAATCAATCATCGGCTTTCAACGACTTTGGGCTCTAAGACTGGTGCTCGGTGGAGACATAGAAAAGGGCAATTAAAAATGCAAAACTAGTAACTCTTTCTTTCGTTTCATTACAGATTTTCATATTCTATCAACTTAAATATACAATCAAATTATTCTTTCCAATACTTCATATGTTTTCCTCGATGACAGAGCGCTGAATTGTTTCCAAGTACTCTCACGGAAGAATTCGCTCGAACAATGACGGCTTTCGCTATTACCTAGTCCACTTCAAATACAGACAACAAATTGAAGGACTGTTCTCTTATATTTGTAGATAACAAATTGTTATATTTAACAACTTATTTTTATCTTGCAAAGATTGAAATGCAATTTCCGTGTAAGGAATTGAAAATGTATACATGTAGTACTTGAAACTCAACTGGAATTTATTGTTTGATGTGATATGATATTTGTTTACCAGTTTACGGTGAGTGGTAAAGTTCATTTAATTCCACGTGACGGTTTCAAATCTACTGTCATATTAACCTAATATTGACCTGTGCATGTCAAATGCATGTCATGTACCTATGCAGTATACTAAAACTATTTAATATTGTACGAGTACGTTATATTTTTGTGGCACCTCGAAAATGTATCTATAAAGCAATGTATCAGATTTCCCAAGAGCCAACGAAATGGTTCCCGAAAGGTAATGAGCGATGGCTACTTGGGTTACGCTGCAGAGCTCCGAGATGTTTTGAAGCTCAAGTCAAAGGTTTTTAGTAAAATTTCTGCAAGTTTTATAACTACTTCTTTAAAATCCATATCTGAAATTAATCCCTGTTGTTATTCTTTTGACAAATGGCATTTCTAAAGTACTCAATGAAAGATATGTTTAATGTTATACAATGATTAGTAGTAGTGATATTAAATTTATGACACAGAAGCCTATGATTTCATTATTTTTAATAATTAATATCTGCTTGTCTAGCCCTTTTCAACAAATAAGACATTTTGATTTAAAGTTCTTCCTTGGTTAAATGTTCTTTTAATAGTCTCTTATCAAACCGTTAATTGCTTAAGAATGGATTATTTAATGCGGAGCGGCTGCAAACTTTTTTTGTTAATTACTATCATGCTAATGTAAATTTTCTAACCTCCAACTCAGCTCAAAGTCTTGTGTTCGTAGTGGGTTCACGTCAATAGTGCAATGGGGGAATGGAGACCGAGTGGGGATCGAACCTACGACCTCTCGATCGTAACTCCGACACACTACTCGGGCTATTGCCGCTTCATTAGTTGCATTAGTTATACGTGAAAAATCTATTTAAAATCAAAACTTCATAGTTAATCATCGACACTTATTATTCATCGTCTATAAAAAGTAGCCGTGACTTTGGCGTGACGTCATGCAATAAAGTCAGTTCCGGAGGTCACAGCTTCACCGACATTCCTCGGTAACGTCCCTGTTTATAGCCAGCGGGAACGTGTTTCTGCCGTTTTCGTGACACCATTATTTGTTCGGGCATAAATACAGTTGGCTATAAACCAGTCACATAAAATCTGATTGAATCCCTTTAAATTAAGAAAATTGGAAATATACTCATTACGTGCGCCCTCATTTTCTAAACCGTCTTTATGATTGTAATAATTTAAAGGTGTGAGGCAGAGGTTAGTCCGCGTTTGTATACTCTACACGTACAGATGAATAAAACCGATTATTCAAAGATTTAATTTACGAATAAATATATTGTTCAACACACAATTGAAATCTAGGTAAACCCCGCAAATAAATTAAATATTTTTTAAATAAACTTTTATTCAAGAGTTTAATCGCACAAATGATCAAAAAAATATATTAAATTTCAAATATTTGTATCGCGCAACAAATGTATAATATTTAAATTAAATTCTTCCATTATTGTTTAGATACAAGAAGCTGACTACGCTTATCATATTTCATCGAATATCAATATTGTGGCGAATTCGGCGCGACGTGACACAAGAAATTCAATTCCGAGCGGGTCAAAGCGCCGCTGACATTGCTCAGCAACGTCCTTGTTTATTGCCGCGGAGTGCGTGTTTGCCATTCCGTGACGCCTGCAATGGCTTGTAGAATAAAGTATGAACGTAGTAAGCGCATCACATTAATAGCGTTACCGGAATGTAGGACCCATGAACGTTGATAAACAATTAACTATGAATCAACAGTTGGACGTGTGCAGTAGATATATTTGCTTTCTAGAAATTAGTATACGTACCTAATTGGTCTGCACACATAGTTTATTTTCCAATTTCGGATAACACATATTAACGACATACTTTAATATGCAAAATATGAACTAAAAGATTGTCTCATTTATGTCAGAATGTAAGCGTTGGATTCCATGTGTTCAAGTTGCACGGAGTTTATGTAACAGGACGGAAGAGTTGTCGAGAAAGCAAATACACCTAAAATTGACGGACAAACAGTTTCAACATTCGCGTAGTCGAGCGCTTGGCTTTTTCTATGTATGACCTAACTAATATTAAAAAAAATTACGTTTCAATACTTCTTATTCAATCATATAACATATTAGACGGTTTCGGAAGAAATTTTATCTCACACATATTTTACAGCATAGATTAATAAATACTTTACTTCCCATTGGTCCGTTTCCCCGG
>DWGW01001160.1:0-11973 GCA_018247775.1 Udranomia orcinus
AAGCACGCCTGTACCGTCCACATTGCCACTCTATTTATTCTCATTTGTGTGGTAAAAAACAACAACGTAAATCTACATAGATTAAACTCCACATATTTATAATGCGGCTACAATCAATTTCGCGTTGTTATTTACCTTAAATGGACAAACATAAAGTTATTCGATTAATATGCAACGAGGGCTATTTAATCAAGTCACTTGTTTGGATAATGTTATGATTTGTTAGTTATATTTTCGAGTGTTTTATTAAGTATCAGTTTGTTGTTTTAAATTGTACCATAATTCAGATGTAGACTTCATAGTCGTAGAACTAAGTTGATACGTTTATATCAAAGGCACAATGTTACTATTATAGTTGACGTGTATGTTTGTTTCTAGAACTTCTTGATCATCAAATACGCATGTTTTGGATAGTAAGATAAAGTATTCACCGGGAGAAAATATCCTGTGGAATAAATATCTCCGTATTTTTTAATTACCGTGTGATTGACTTTACTGGCTACTGCTATTGCTTTAGGAATAAAAGTAAAGTCTGAAATTGCTAGCGATCTATCTACATATATGAAAGGCGATATGTATATACGCCCTATACACTCCGAAACGCAAACACACGCTGGGCCGATTTCAACTGCTGGTACGCAGTGCGCCGTGTCAGCTAGTGTAACATATTTGTTACATTAAACTTTGCATGCTAATAATCATGTATAGTAAAAAACGGACACTATAAAACACAAGTTTCCGGTTTTTTTTCATGTACTCATGAAGATATGACCTTAAAAAAATTACTTTTGTACTTTATCATAACTTCAAAAATATATTGTGATCACGTTAAATAGTACTAAAAAGACAAGTTGCCTACGAAATACATTAAACACAGAGGCAAAAGAGAATTGTTTATGACATGTACGCACAAAGATTTCTCATATTACCTCTTATCCTAACAAGACTAAAACTAGATTTACGTATAAGAAAATTACACATAAGTTTACGTAAGTGTAGTATATTGGAGACTTAATCTGAGATCTAGTATTTCATTACAAATACTTAAACTTTGAGAAGATATACTCCAAGTTGAAATATTCAGAGAATTACTAACAAATTAAATCTTGTACATAGTTTGACGCAGACTCATATTGTATAGTTTACAGAATTAAGCAGAATGTATTGCTCTTGGAGTAAGCGTGAAGTACTCATTTAAGTGGGAATGTAAGTTTATACTAAAATCTGTAAATTAATCACATTCAATAGTTCGTCTGCATTTTGACTTGAAGATTAAATGAGAACATCTTTTAAATCTGTATTTTTTTACTTAATACGGCTCACTTGCAGTGTAATAGAAAGCCGTAACGATTTCAATCTTGCCCTAAATTCGTAGTACATACCATTGAGTCAGTTAGATACGCAAAAATAAACGACTAATAAATAATAGCAATTGTAAAACGTAATTGAAAAACCAAGCACTACAAAGATTAGTTGACATCAATTGGCACACGATAGGAGGAAACACTAAGGAAAAATTGACTCATTCTAACACAAGTATACTAGAGTGTACGAAGTGTTATGAAGTGTTTGTACGCAGTCGCTGTACCACTCGACGTCTTCTCGGCGGTAAGCGGTGCGACTGTCACTTGTTTACTTTGATAATCTACACTCGTTCGAGCCGGGAGTGAAAAATAGTTCTGTATTCGCTGTAATACATTTTATTTTAATATTGCTGCAACGAATTTAGAAGTTTTCGCCACCGCTGTAGCTATGGTTGCTTTATTATATATATCTTTTGGACTACGGTCCTGTCTTTGCTTGGTTATTGATCTCTTTAATTATTAGTATTTTTTTTTTTCTTTCAGTCTGGATTCCTCTGCCTGTGTTCTTGTATTTGATCCCTTGGTATGCAAGGTCCCCTTGGTAATTTCGTTTTATTTTAAATAAAATTAAAAATAAAAACCAAGACCACGCATGACGCCGAATTATGTACTCATCAGGAAATCATTTAATATTTTTTAAGTCAGTATAACATATGAAGTTACTAAGTCAGTATTGTGTGCTAAATGTTGAGATTAGAAAGAGAAAAAAGAAAGATCTCACACACACATCTAAACCAAACACCGAAATTTCCTTATATTCGGATTTTATTTTCGGAATTGGGCGTAAAAATTGGCGACACAGTCGAAACATGGTCATTGTTTAAGGTCATATCAATTGTAAATGGTATTTTTCTAATCAAACGACGAATGCAAAAATGCAGTGCAAAAATTCATTGCTGTGTGTAGTTTTTTATTTTCCGCTTCGCTCATATTTAAGCAACGCCTAGGTAATCTTGTTATCACCGGTCGCAGACGCGTGTCGCTGGGCGTAAAGTCTGCACAATGTATGCAGTTACATAAACTTTCTTATGATTTCAGTTATTCAGTTGCTGAAACTGTGACGTGTTCGGTTAGTGTTATACTCGTATGTATGAGAACTAACCGCTAGTTGTGTTTGTGTTCGTAAATCTTATTTGTGTGCTTGAAACTAAACTCAGATTTAGAGATACGAGTATGTTAAAAATATTTTATATATATAGGTATATGATGCTTTTGTAGGTAACTGTACTTTTGTACAATATAATGAATATGATGTTGTCCACATATTCTTGTGATGTTTATTATAAGCTCTGTATTCAACAAATGGCTTAAGAATCTTTTTGGTTTTTATTTTAAGATTAGATAGACTTGTTTTCGTATTTTATTCTTCGATTGTTTTTTTACGTTTGCCATTGCAAAGATGCTTTATTGTTTACAATCGGAATAGTATCGGAGCAACTCAAGCGACACAATTTGATCACAAGTTGGTCCAAGTTAGTGAAACACGATCTCATTGTAGCTAAGTCACGGCGAGCGCAATCAAGCTCCACAACAATCTGAGGTATCATGATGATACAAAGCGGTGCTGGCTCTGTAAATTACTTTTTTAGTCAATTATGTTTTGTTCAAATGTACGTCGGAAATAGAGAAGTGTTTACTTATATGCAGGTTAGAATGACGTAGAATAGGAAGAGCTTAATGAAAGTGAGATCAGTAGGTACGAGCAATTTTAATATATTTCTCAGAGTCTGTGCAGCCTGAAGTATTTATGGCTTCATGGAAGACATGTCTGTAAATCTAATAAAAATGCCTATTTTATGTACTACTAGAATGTATTAATAATGTAATAATAAAAACATTATGCAAAATAAATAAAATATTTTAAATTGTAAACAAAAAAATGTAGAAGTGGGTAATCATCCTTGTTTTTCATTAAATACTTACAGAACGCCAACGGTTCATTCACAAGTCGGGATAAATCAAGCATTATACAGAAAAGGCGAAAAGGGATTATTGTCGAAATGTATATTCCTTCCGACATTCCCAAAAGCCTGTTTAGAGTGAATTAAGGAAACCGGAATTTTCTCCATCGGCCTTAGATCGCAGCTTATTTGCGGTTATTCTCTTTGACCGTCGTTAAGTTCCTTTGGACGGCTTTTACGAGTTTGAGTGGCCAATTTAGCGAACAAAATCTGAACGATCAGAATTTTTGTTCTAATTAATAAGTCGAAGGCTCAACGAGGATAGCCTTTTGCTTATCAAATAAACCAGAATAATGAGCGGCAAGATGTTAATCTAATTAAAATTATGGATCGACTTTCCATTTGAGTTCGATAAGTCGGACTCGAGGCGTAGTGTTTTTATAGTCAAGTTAAACAAGTTTAAAGAGCTGATTAAGAAATTTCTAGATGTATAAGTAGATCGGAATTCTCGGCAGCAATCAAAAGTTACGGGGAGTTTTCTCGGTAAGGATTCCGCTTGGAATTCTTCAAGTGACAGTTTGATTAACCGAGCGGCGCATACGCCACCCTCCGTTTTTCGGATTTCTTGGCTCGTACTTCGCACTACCTATGGATAGCATCGGAATTCGGCGAGCTTGCTCCTTACCACAACATTTCTGTTGTTTCGATGTGAAAACATTTCAGTGATTGTGGATTGTGTCTTGTTGAACGAAATTAAGACGCGACCAAACAAAAGTAGCGTCTAGAACGTAAACAGTTTGTAGGCTCATTAATGGCGCACTATCTAAGAGGCGTACTTAAAATTAAAGATTCACATCATCAGAGTGCCTGCTCGGATAGAAAACTCACTCATAGAAAGTGCTGCTAATCCCTCTTCACTTCACCGCTGTTCTTTCAGCATTTAAAATTTCAAGATGCTCTATTTTTCTTAGCGCGTTAAAAATTAGTTACGGTGCAAACCGGCACCTGGAGTAATTACGCTAAACAGACGGAGCCGTATGCAAATTGATTGCGATTTGTTCACTCGACTGCCCTGTCTGTTTCTTTTCCTCTAAACTCATTTCGTCTCTCCGGGCGCCAGTGAATCAACTAACGAAACTCACCGCGACGAAGCACTTACTTACAAATGAATTACTTTACTCCTGCCGGTCTAAAATGTTTTTATGTTCGCCCAGAGCGGCCGCAAGCACGATAGGCTGTTATCATTCGTTTTCGGGGAAGGAAATTTAAATTAAATATTTGAGAGCGTTAATTTTGTCTCCTCATCGAGCGAACGCGACGCATTCTTTGTGAAGTAATTAAACTGAGTGGAAGGGTTCCGGGCGGTTGTAGTTTGTTTGTTCGCCTGAAATTGCGTTTCCTATGAAGTAAATTTCTCTCAGTTGTCACCGCCCGACTCTTGCTATTTTGTTTCATAGATGCAAAGCGCGAATGGAAAAACTTAACGCAAACGTTTTCGCAATTATTCGTAAGCGTGCCGAGCGTTTTGGGGTTTATTGTTGCCGTTGAGAATCTGTGATAAACTCAATTATTAGAAAACAAAGTAAAGCTGAGTTGTAGGATATACTTTTTATCAATATTGGTCTTTAATATATAGTCCGTTTTTTGTGGATTTCTTTGTTTCTTTAATTTAAAAGCACGTTAGACTATTGAAATATTGCTACCTTGTTTTTTGTTGCTACTTTGTTTGCTTCTGTTTTTTTATATCGTTGAGGTAGAAAACGAGCAATTAATCCACCAAATAATATGTGGGTACTGTCGCCCACATTGGCAATCAGCCTAAGACATAATTGAAATTTTATCTTAGATCGACCAGATATGCGTTAGCAACCCAGAGGACTAAGTTGGACCTAGACCTAGAACACTGCTTTTATAAGGCAGAAATAGGTGTAGTGATTGTGCCTCTATAGTCAAATCATAATGTTCTACCACCGTAAATTGATAGGGCTATGTAAAAAAGTGTACATAAAGTAAGTACAATATGTCTGTATAAGCTACATACATTTCAACCGGCTCCAAAAAGGGGAGGAGGTTATCAATTGGACACTTTTTTTTTGAGATACATGATGGAGGATTGCGTTACGGAGAATGATGGCTGAGCTCGCGCATCGACTGACCGACGAGTTTTATCGACCGTTGATGTATCGTGACAGTGACTTATTGATTGTTACACGTAACTATCGCCATTGACTGATGACCAACAAACGCTTGAAACAAATCGGTGTTTGTTCATCAGCCCAAACATAATCAAGTTACCTTCCAAGCGAAGTAATTATGATCATAAACGTAATTAGGTTGAACTATATAGAATTATGTTAACGCTTCCGTTTCCTTTTTCGTTTCCGTTACTATCCGTCATTTGTGTCCTTTATCTGCTATTATTAGGCTCTGATCTTTATTATTTAATATACTTTCGTCTTTATATAAGTTACTATGTCATATTACTTTATATAATTGTAATTGTTTCAAACATTGTGCTTACATAATTACATTCTGCACTTTGTCACTAGGTACGTGTCCCATCGTCCAAATATATTACTCAGAATTTTGTAGGAACGTGCGGTAAACTCGTGGCGTGTTTATTTTTTAAATTAACTCCAGAATGGCCAATCACAATTCGATGCCCCAAAATAAGGTTTTTGGCTCGTATTACCAAAGCTTCCGATAAAGCCATCCATCAACGTATGTAATTTACGCGGAATTAATAAGTTTTTTTAAACCTCTCCATCATAGTCACCGTTATTTATAGCTGTGTACTGAGTTTTTATTTTTATTATGTTTACGTTTATTTTTCAATCATTACACTTTAAAGCTGTTTTTTTTTCATTAAAAAATCAAATCAATACATACCAGTAATTTTGTTAACCCTTCCAACTAAACTCAAACGCTTATTTTAGGAGTAGGTTCACGGCAATAGTGAAATAATGGAACCGAACACACGACCACTCGATCGTAAGTCCAAAACACTACCTTTTTCCGCTTACTAAAATAAATAAATATAATTGGGAAATACATGTCATGAACTTTGAGAATCTCCAATAGTCTAAACGAAAAACAGCTGTGCGAACATTAATAAAATTCGTTTGTGTAATGAACTTTCTGCTCAGTATTAATCCAAACGTCAAGTGAACGGATCCTTAGTTCGATACTCGTATGCACAAAATGCTCAGTATTAATCCAAACGCCAAGTGAACGGATCCTTAGTTACATACTCGTATGCACAAAATGCTCAGTATTAATCCAAACGCCAAGTGAAGGGATCCTTAGTTACATACTCGTATGCACAAAATGCTCAGTATTAATCCAAACTTCAAGTGAAGGGATCCTTAGTTACATACTCGTATGCACAAAATGCTCAGTATTAATCCAAACGTCAAGTGAACGAATCCTTAGTTAAATAATCGTATGCATAAAATGCTCAGTATTATTCCAAACGTCAAGTGAACGGATCCTTAGTTATACACTCGTATGCACAAAATGCTCAGTATTAATCTAAACGACAAGTGAACGAATCCTTAGTTACATACTCGTATGCACAAAATGCTCAGTATTAATCTATACGACAAGTGAACGAATCCTTAGTTACATAATCGTATGCACAAAATGGTCAGTATTAATTCAAAGGTCAAGTGATCGGTTCCTTAGTTACATACTTGTATGCACAAAATGCTCAGTATTAATCCAAAAGTCAAGTGAACAGATCCTTAGTTCGATGCTCGTGTATAAAAAGTTTTAGCCGTGGTATGCGCAACGTGTTGTCCGCTACGTATTTGCATTCAGATATTGGCAGTTCAGATGTAAACACTCGTCTGATTCGACACGTGCTCCTGCACAAAATGCGTGTGTGAACAACACATTTCAGTGTGTGTGTGATAAATACTTGTATCTTGTCATACAAGTATAATTAAATAAAGTCACTTCATCAAGTCTGCTGTTTTGTTTTAAATATAAAATGTATTGATATTTACAGCTTTTTCGGGTATATGCATAAGAAAAACAAACGTTCGAGTTATGATGATATCATTTGAATAAACAACATCATACAAATTAAATGTATGCAATCAAAATAACACACATCTATAAATACTAGAACGTTGAATTGTACAACAGGGTAATCTTCAGAAAAAATATACCTAATCAGGTTTTTTATCAGGATAAACGTTAGATCAAATATTATTGTGCTTGTTTTACCATCATTCAATCAGCGCACATGATTGGTTATGTCCACTCGACTGTTTACGTAAAATAAAATCAATTGTAAATTATTTGTTTCTGTACATTTTTACGTATATTTTTTTTGTTGTTTGACGTTTTCTGTCATTGGGAGTTTCAGCATATGCAGGCTTGTGGATGATATGAATTGTCATAGTAACATGTAAATATCTTAACGCAATAAGCTTTAAGGCTAAAAGATTCTTAAAGAAATCAAAAACATTAAACCGATACTTAATCGCAACACGATGTTTCTACAAAAATACGATTCATAGTTTGTACAAAGAGGGCTCTGAGATCTCAACTCATCCTACGAATATTATAAATGCGAAGGGATGTTTGTTACTTTTTTACGCAAAAACTAAGCGGATTTAGATTAAACTCTACATTAATATAGTTCATACATCAGAATAGCATAGCTATAATTTTTAAAGATATTATGTAAATTGGCCAAAATATATCGACAAAGTGTGTGAGATTGTTCTGTCTGGATTTCGTTCTCATTAATACAAAACGCTGCGAAACCGCGTGCAACAGCTAGCCGTTCATTTCTATTTTGCTTTTTTTTTACAAAAAAAATCAAATTAAACGTTCCAATCTATCAGC
Source organism: Udranomia orcinus (assembly GCA_018247775.1). NCBI lineage: Eukaryota > Metazoa > Arthropoda > Insecta > Lepidoptera > Hesperiidae > Udranomia > Udranomia orcinus. The sequence continues at coordinate 8,123 of DWGW01001160.1, forward strand.
AGTATTAATCACTAGATCTAAATTCATCGGTCCCGTTGCCTCGGCGTACGTTTAGTTCAATATGTATAAAAAGTTTTTGGCCGCACAACGTGTTGTCCGCTGGGTATTTGCATTCCGTTATTGGCAGTTCGGATGTAAACACTCGTCTGATTGGACACGTCCCCCGTGCAGCTGTGAGCGGAAAGAACATCTCTTGCTACATAGTTAATTAAAAGCGGACCTGTCTTATTAGAGCACGGAGAGGCGTACAGAAGTTTTTGAATCTTGTTCGTTTTGCTCTATCACTTGCGTTATACTGAAATTTGTTGGAATAGTTTTTTATTGAAATATGGTTAACAGTTAATTTAATTCCGTACCAGGCGTGAATACGTTGATATGCCGGAAATGGAGTATTTTAAAGTTTGAGTCTTATCTGTAAATCGCTGTTTAATTTTTTTAAATACTTTTTTATTGAAATGTTATTAGTTTAAAGGAATTTTCAGATAACATATTGAGTGACCGAAATACAGCAATTTCAATGCCTAATGTACAATAAAAAACAATGTATGCAAGTCGACTTATCAACGTATTCACGCCTGATACGGAATTAATATAAGTGGTCTCTGTTCTCTGTCAGCATTCCTATAGAGTCATACACAAAAGATTAGTTTATATGTAGAATAGTTTATAATAGAATATTACTTGAGGCAGGGAAGAAGCCACCTGAAACTACGTGATGGTATGACGTCACTGCTGCCTATGGACGTCTGTAATCAACCTAAGACAGGGTCATGTATTTTTCCACTTCTCTTAGGCTGACCACAAATGAGTTGCTATCTCTGAGGACTCTTGGGATATGATCAACTGTATTTCTTGGGTTGACCACAAATGCTGCTGCCTAAGGACTAAGTTGGAGCGCCTCGGTTAAGCGTCACCTTGCCAGCGTTCAAACCAGAACGGATCGGATATGTGGTTAATGAAAACCAAATACGGAGTTAAGATATATTGCGTCCTAGTCACTGATGCATAAAGTCAAACGTCTGACATATGAACGCACGGTTGTATTAAGTCGGCTTCCTATCACCACATCCACTTCGATTCTACTGACACAGAACGTACATCCAGGAATGACATGTCTATTAAATTACAGGCTCGCTTTCCACGTCCCATGTTAGTGTGAACATGTAGATGTGTGAACGATAGATATGATTGTATAAAGTCTTTTTACGATCGGAACGCAAAAATTTTTTTTTTGAAATCCTAAATGTGCGATATATTACAAAATGACAATAATATAATTATCCTTTCAGAACATGTTCTTTATTAAGGGCAAAGAATTTTATACTCAGATTTGGATTTAAGTGTAAGTGTAAGTTAATACAAACATATTAAAATTACACCACTGTAACTTCTATGTAAAAAATACAAGAAAAAGTACTACCTATTACAATAATGAGAGGTTACCTAATTATATTGTCGTTATAATATCTAAGACATGAATATTCATGCAAAGCGAACCAATTATGTTATTAGTGTGAATTTGCTAATATGACAGATGCCCATTGGAACTGCAGATTTGCTCGCACGGTGTATGCCACTAAATTTCAAATTTGTGAAATGTTGCACCGGTAATCCCTTTTCGTATTTACACTGGCCGTGTAAATGAAAATCGTGCGCTGTAGGTACGTACTGTTCTGTTTTGTACAGATTTTGCGATCTGGACGTGAATGAGACCAGTTGATCATGGTTACAGATAACAGATTAATTTATGTGAGTGCTCAGTTATCAGTAAGAGTCTGTTTGTACAATACATTGTTCGGATTGAACCGCAGGTTTGCGTGTAAATTCAATCCCTTTGTCTAAACGTTATTGTATTCGATAAAATGATACAAATGAAAACATATTTTTTGTGCCGCACGCCGAATTATTAATTAGGGCGCAAGGTAAACACTGTGTTTCCAGTTTGCGGGTTTTGACAAGTGAATGTTTCGCGAAAAGGGTTTATCAACGCTCCAAAAATGTACATTAATTTTACTCACTAAAACATCAAATGTAAATAGTGATATTTTGTGAACGAAAACAATATTTGTGCGGGCTTCGAAAATGTAAATCACAACAATGCTGGCAATGTTTGCAAAAATTTCAACAAAACGAAATCAAACGTGGAATCGAATCGAAATACTGATAGCAGGTATTGTGAACTGGAAATCATATGAATTGTGCCTACACACAGAATGTGTACTAAAGAAACATCCCAGTCAAAGGAAACCCAAACACAAAGACGGGTACGTTTACAAACGGCCTAGCGAATTGAGATGCACGCCGCGCGCCGAAGATGATACGTGATAACATGAAAATCTCCCAATTGCTTACGTGTCGGAGCAGTGGGCCGATTGGCGTTTTGTCTAACTGAATGTAGCACGAACTTTCTATTATAAATTAACCTTGAGATCATTTTGATAATTGAATTGCTCTTTATATTGCTCTTTAAAATAAAGAAGGTTACAACGTTGTATGGATGTGTATGTAAAACGCTATCGTTACGTTAGGTCGATTATTATCCGTGCTTTCAAGTGCTTGAATGTCATAGAAAAGGGCCGAGTGGTACGTCTGATGCCGACCTCTTACGATGAATGTATGATTGGCTGTAGATTTTCACTGATGATCAACTAAACAGGGACTATGAAGCGATTATTCTGCGATAAAACAGAAGTTGCTAGAAGTGTCCATCCATCTAGAGTTGCACAGAACTCCACAGACAAAAATTAATGAAGACACTATAATATTACAGACCATGGAAAAACGGTAGGGCAAAACCATTTCCAAACGTATTTAGCAATTTCATTAAAAATGGGGTTTTATAAATGTCTATAATGTCTAAGCTAATTTACCATTATAAGACGGTGATTACTACGACGATGACTACCCTATCTTTACGACCTTCATTTATGCAATTAAATATTTAAAACGTTTAATCGTATCAGTACTTAACAATATTATCTTCACTAAAAATCTATAACGACTCGTTCGTCCTTAAAAATATAACCTTAAAAACTTTTATTCGTGTAGATATGCACGGAGCGCGTCGAAGATGATACGTGATAAGTCGAAAATCTCCCAATTGCTTACGTGTCGGGGCGCCGGAGCCGAGCGGCAACCTAACCGAGCGCTGAATGACTCCCCGTTATAAATTAGCTCCAAGATCGTTTGATAAGTGCGCCCCTTCGTAGCTTCTTGCTCATTGGATCTGTACGCAAGTGAGTAAATTTTATCTCTCGGCAAATTGATTCATGCTCTGAATCCATAATGTCGTTTTAGCGTCTGGAGTTATGACGTTTTGAGTATGCTGAATTTATTTCCACTTAAACTCGCATGCTGGGGGTGTGGAGAATTTGATGTTTTTTGCTCATTACGTTATATACTTATTAAATGAGTGTTTATGTCTATAAGGTTTAGTGAAGTTTGAAGGGACATAAGTATCAAAGTGTCAGAATGGACAAATGTATCGCCATTGAACTACATCAACGCGCTTTAGCCAATAATCGTATTGGTCAGTGGAAAGGCTTATTGGGGTCAGTACTTGACCACCTATCTGAGATATTTCAAGTCAAAAATGAATAGGTATCTAAGAAAACATCTCATCCTAGGCCCTGTGATCACTCTTAAGCGAGATCGGGGCCACACGTGTGGCTTACACACTTGGAGATTCATTGTACTCAAATACCGATACCGATTCAGTTCCTTGTATTGTAATATATATTTTTTTTAATTACTAGCATGTCAATACATACTAGGAATTTTGTTAACCCCTCCAGCTAAGCTCGAAGGCTTGTGTTAGGAGTGGGTTCACGTCAATAGTGCAATGGGGGAGT
>DWGW01001161.1:0-11971 GCA_018247775.1 Udranomia orcinus
GTTATCAAACTAAAAACTTTTTAATTAAACATTTTAATTATGAAATAGAACAAATAAGTGTTAAATTTATTTTTAATCCTCATGGGAACATAACAAAATAAATAAGAACAAGAAGTACGAAGGGTACAATAGTTAATTACCATGTCCATAAACTTTATTCCACGAGTGACCCAGGTACATGCGAATTTTTGAATTAGAATAGATATATAAAGTTAAGGAAGTTAATTCATATTTCTCTAAAAGTTACACACGAGTCCTAGTTCTAGCTTGGTGTTGGTTTTACGTTGCATATCAGTGTTACATTTGAAATAAAATAACCATCGCCATCTGCAGACAATATCATGTGTGTGATAATGACAGACATCTTATTTTAAGTATTATTTAAGTGTGTATTTTTTTCTGTCATCGGCAATTTAAGTGGTGACCCTAGGTGGAATTTTTGTTTCTAACATATACTTTTATATTTATCATTTTTGTAGAATTATATCATTCAATTTATCATTTCATTCATCTGTTTTAGTTGGACTCCGTACAATTGGATGAACAATTAGAAGAACTTTTCAAACAGTTATTGTTTCAAGCTACCAAGTTTTTGGAGGTAAAGTTATTATATGTTAAGGTATAAAGTCTTATGAAATAATTTGAAAGAAAACAATAACTGGTATTATATTTCTCATTTATTGAAAAACATAATAAAATTGAAGAAAGAAATTTATTAGAAGGGAAATAACACATCAGATAATTTTTATTTGTTTTCCAGCCTGGGGTGCTGCAACCTGTATTACCTGAAATAGAATTACTTATTCGGACATGTATTTTCAAATATTCTGTTTATGATCAAAAATGCACTTTTGGGCAGCAGATGCTGTCACTCAAATATAAACCAGAAAACTTTGCCAAAAGTAAATTGTACTGGTACTTTGGTTACACTGTAGGCCTAAAATACATTAAAGAGAGAGCATTATACAGCCTGACTAGCAATTCAAATGTTCAGAACCTTCTGACTAAATTGGAAACATTTCAACTTGTCGGAGATATTTTCAATTTCTTAAGGTTCATACAAAGTGGGAAATATTCTATATTGATTGACTTCATTCTCGGACTAGAATTATGTGCTGATAAGTTGACAAGAGAGGATCTGACAGATTTCTCATGGACTAGGGAGTTATTATGGCACAATTTTATTGTAAGTAGAATCCATGTAACTGATTACTAATTACTATCAATAATTTTTTTTATCACTTTTTATAGTCATATTTAATTCTTCCTTTGAGCGTTGAGGTAGCAAATGTTGCATTGCTACCCCTGAACACTAAAAATGTTCTAATTAAGTGAGTGCCCATTACACACTGCAAACCAGAACATAGTTGCAAGAACACTACAGTTATATGGCAGAAATAGGTGTGCTCGTGCCTCCAGAGCAAAACCACAAAATTTTCTATCACACTTAAGTCATGATTCAGACTTTACCTATTAACTTGATACAATTCTAAATCTTAAAAGAAAAAGCTTTATTTGGTATGAAAACTAAGTGATTACATCTGTTGCAGGAATTAATAGGCACAGCTATATCATTAATGAACATTTTTGGCTTGAAGAGAAGATTGGGGAACATTTTAAAATATATGTGGTGGAGGCGACACCAGCGAACCACAAAGACTTCATTGTCGCCCACAATGACCATGAACACCTTGTGTGCATGTTGTGGGAACACACCGATATTACCCCATGCCATGGGTTGTGCGCATTTGTTCTGCTATTATTGTTTGTCGGTGTGTATATTATTTGGTATATTTCACTATTTATTTAATTAATCTGTTTAAATTCAGAAATATTGAGGCTTGAAATTTTTTAATTTAAATTTTAGACTTTCTGTTATTATATAGAATAATTTTATATATAATTAGCAGTAGTATTTCATAGAACGATTTCTTTATTTGTTATTATAATGTCCTGTTTGTGCCTATTTGAGAAATATTACCACAATGAAAAATTAAATTTCTCATAATTGTTATAAGTTAATTCTTTAAGAATTAAAATAGAAACTAATTAATAAGTTTATTAATAGTTAGGTACATGTAGTAGGTAGGAAATGATACTTACACTAATTTCTTATCAGTAATTCTTAATTGTATTGTTTTTCAGGCAAATAAATCTGCTGATCAAGATTTTGCATGTCCGAAGTGCTATTTTAATGGAAAGGAAATAACAAAGTTTGTTATGACTTGACCTGAAAGTTAATTAATATTATAATGTGATATGTCGTTAATAGTTCAATTTTATTTAGTTGTTGTTGTTATGAATGTATTGTAAGGGTTGTTATTGATGGCAATAAAAATATTTTTAATACTTTGAAATCTTTATTTAAGTATAGCAAATGTAAAATATATACAAACTTGCAATAAGCAATTACTCATTAAAAATACGTGATTCAGATGATGACTTAATAAATACTTGCGGATCAAGTAACAATAATAATTCTAAATGATATCGTTTTTTAAACAACATATAAAGCAATGGTATATTAGTACTATTGCTTATGGCACAAATGAATAAAAAAACAAGGTATTTTCTTCTGATGTGGTGTGTATAAATTTTTCCTAACATTTAAATTTCTTTTTTTCTTCAATAATTAAACAATACTGCAAAAAATAATTTCTCATAGTATTTTCAAAGATGTAGAGGTATCAAAATAATGCTATATTCGCATTATTTTTCGTAGTATGAATATGTCGAATGAAAATGATGAGCAGTGAGTGAGAACGATCATCAATAATGAGAAATGAGTGAAAACAATCAAACAACGATGAGAAATGAGTACAATCAATCAGTGATGAGAAATATTAATAAGCGAAGAAGAAGAAATGATCTCGTTTTGACGATTGTATTATTTGTTGTTTGATATTATGATAACTACAGGCGCTTTTACAAACTGAGTTCTCTTTATTCCTGATGATTAGTTTATTGTTTTAACTCTGAATTCTTTCTTCTTTTTCGCTCTGCTGACAAAATACGTGTATATATCATATAATAATAAAAGAAATACTTAGAATAATTTAAGCTAATCTACGAATAGGAGATACAAAATTAAAATTATATTGCTAAATGTTTTTCGGTAGCACTCGTAGAGATCTCATTTTATCAGTTTTGCTCTAATAATTTATGTATACACAGAACAAGTTTCGAGTAGAATTTTACTACTAGGCGTAAAATTAGATACCTGTCGATAATATTATCACGATTAACATTAATAGCTATGATAACCAAGTGATCGTGGCATGCAAGACATTTCGCAGATTTCAGTATCTCTACGACTTCATTAGGAATAATGTGTTCTGAGCACGCACAGAATTGTTAAATTCTAGGTTCCGTATAGTCTGAATTAAGCCGCAGATATTCCATTGTTAACATTCTTCTTGGTCATTACAACTTGCTTGGTTATGTGTCAGCTCAAATAAGGCTTATTGGCTTTACTTTGTATTTCGTGTTTCTAGGTAATAGTGCCACTCGATACCTGTTCTGTAGGACTTACGCTACAATAATACATGATCGATAATAAAGTTCTAATGCTGGTTGTCTTTGCTGTTGTGGACACTGGCGTGGAAACCGGTCTCCCAGTCGGCGACATAGTTGACTGTGCGCACCGAGCCGTCCGGTTCCACCAAGGAATACTGACCTGGATCGAAGAGACGTAATCTTGATTTAGTATATAGATTAAGAGTGAGAGTATTAGTTGGATCATGAGTATCCGAAAGTGAACAACAAATGTTTACATTAGACGTATATATATAAGCAGATGCAATTAGACCGTAGAACAAAAGTAGAGCACTGTTAATACGAACACAAAATTCGATTATATAGTTGAGGGACATCGCTTCTTATTGTATCATATGAAACGTATTATTAGGGAGCCTTATTCAAGGCGTTCCTTTCTGGTAACAAATACAACTAGAATCTCTAAATTTAGTCACAAACATGTAGCTATACGCGGCAGTGATCACTAACATAATGATATACTTAGGTATTTGTTTATTTCATATCTCCATCATAAACGAAATGTTCGCAGACTAACTTTGTAAAAACTGATTAGATAGTTATTTGGTCCTACAAAATCAGTAGGTACATGATTTAACTGAAACTAAACAATCTTATCGACATCTCATTTCAATCTATGTTAAATATGAACAATATTTGACATAGATTTAGTTATGATTTAATACCAACTTCAATGGAAGTGGACGGAAATCCGCTATTCAAAAGGTCAACACCTACAACTGAACGTTGAAAACTATTCCATGTTTACTTATTTATGATATAATCTACGCTATCTGGCCTTGGTATAGGGATATTGTTGTGAGAACTGATTTAATTGTTTGCAATCGTGATTAAGCTCTGAGTAATGAGGTAAACTATACCGACCTTTCACAACCTCGCCGTCACGTTCCTCCTTCTGCTGTTTAATGTCTCCAGTGTGGGGGTCGTTCACGTGGTATTCGAAAGCGTACCGTGGATGGGCATCCTGGAAAACACAAACAAATTAATTAATGCACTTGTAATATGGAACTGGATGAAAATGAGCATGATTGTGTAGTTGCTCTAATTGTTTACGAAAAGTTATATAATAGTCGCTCTTATGCTGCAACAAGTGATTTGCGTTTGTTTTTGTTGGTGCAATTTATTTGCGCACAGGCTATCGAATTCTGCGTTGGTTTACTTTTGCCATTTTTTTAATGAAAATATAATTTTTATTTTCCTAATCTTAGCCATGAAACGGCATAAGTGCGTACAAATAAATCAAGCGAATGAAGATTCACGGGAGATATTAACAAATATTTTTGTAAAAAACACATGCATTTGTGAATATTTTGTAGGTATATTAATTTCGTTTGTCGAACATTTCATAGTATGAATTATATATGATTATGATAGAAAGGAATCAGAATATTGATAAAATTACATTAATTCCAAGAATCTGAGTTGATCAATCGTCGGTTCGCCATTGATGTTACATTATATACACATACGTATCGTAAAAAAACCCTTTGAAAGCTGGTGATGCATTGACGACATCCCTGATATTGCAAAATCATAAGCGACGGTGATCTCCTAATATTAGGTAGCCAACCTGCTTTTTCGCTAGTTTTAATTAAAAGTAATCCAAGTAGGTACCTCGTAAATGAAGACGCCAGAAGGAGTTAGTGTTATATAACGTAATGAAGTGGTTACAATGTGGGCGAAAGTACCGACCAACCTAAGTGGTGTTATCAAACTGAACACATCGTTCAAACCGGAATTAAAAAGAAACAAGATACATAATATTTTAGTTAATTAACTAAGAAATTAATATTCGTATGTAATTATTAGTAACTGATAATTGAAAATTGATTTCGTAACATGGCTATCTATCAAGGTATATATAATATATCAAAAGGAGTTCGGAATAATGAGCAAAAACGTTTATCTCCAGGTTCGAGTAGCTTACGTAGATGGACCTCAATTTTCAGATCAGTTATGTTCGAAACTATTCTGAGAAAATTTCAAGTTGTTATATTACATTAATCTGTGTGTTTTATGCTTTGGCACCGTCGCGTCCATTGTGCCTGCTAAGGACTGAAACTGTAGGAAGATATAGTAGGACAACATTGTGTCAAGTTTAAAATAATGAAAAGCCTTTGTTCCACAACATAAAAACTATGCAGTGAAACTTCTAAACCACCTATAGGATGATTATAATTTAATAACATTCAAGTAGGTATAAGAATGCGCAGGTTATGTGGAGCCGGTGACGAAAAGACAGTTAACGATTACTTGTAAGCGCATAAGCCGTGACAAACATTAACATTAAGAAAAAGTTGTTTTGGTTGAGTAAGCAGATAAGAGGATTCGTCATTAACCGAAATACTGATGATAGTAATATCATGCTTCAGTTGCAATACGCATGTATTACATAGGTACTTACTTAGGTATGCTTATTATATACTTAAAATACTAAAAATCAATAATTAATTATATATTTTTAAGCATAACGTAAAGTTGCGTTATAATAAAATTTAAAGCAATAATCGTTATATTTTATAAATGAAAAGCTTATACTTATAATATTTCTCTATTTATTTTATACGTGTATTCATTAGAATAAATAACTGTTGTAGATCCATTGTTCCTTTGTTACCCTTTTCGTATAAGGTAGTAAGACTAAGCACAGAGACATGATACACAAAATGGAATAATGAAATAAATATTTATATGACCTTATCTTTGGACATATATCCTTCATAAGAAGACAGGTATTTAAAAATGCATATAGGTATTCCATTTCACAGTCTTATGTAAGTTAGCTTCGAAGTGGGCATAATGGTTGAAGCGTGTAAAAACGAGATAAGCAACAACAAAAGTGTAATAAGAGTTACGTAACTCAATTTGATGCAAGTTAGTGCAGGACCATTTTTATTTGGGCGTTCGCCGTTGCGTTTTAAATTGAAAGGATACTTCATTTGCATATTTGCATCATGATATAAATGTAACGTTTCACGAAAATAACATTTAACAAAACAACTGTGCGTAGTGCGGGACATATTTAAATGTTGATCTGTAGTATCTGAAGTTACAGAAAATCCTGATTTTTTTGGAACGATCAATTTCTAATCTATATAAGATGATGAAGTTATAATTCAACGTCTCTGAGTATGGCCGTTAATTACCTATGAATATAATCAATGTATTTCTATGCTGTAGATAGGTATCTACTTTATAGTAAAGTGGTGCATGGAAATTCGGATCTCGAAAACGAGAGAAGCTGGGACCTTGTGATACCTATGTGTACCTATATATTGGTTGATATTATTGTAATGTTATTGTATACATTATGATATTATTATTTGTCCTTTTGATCATGTTATTCTCTTATACTATAAATCGTTACATAGATTTAATTTGATAATTATCTAGATTATACCGTAGTGTGTAGTCCTTTGTGAATATGTCTTCCGACAGACACAATGGTTTCCGTGATAAATCTCAGGAGTAACTATGAATCAAGATATGGCCGCAGTATTTAAATCTGATTGACGTTGGAGGTGGACATAATAATATAAATTTTGGATTTCAGTGACTATATACTTATCATCTGAGAGTTTGCAATTTCTTATGTAATATCAGAACTTGGTACCATAATATAAAAATACTAAAACTAGTTATCGGCACTCTTAAGCAACGGACACATACTTATAACACCTGCGGCGGTTACAGGACATGTAATATAGAAAATTTAATTAATGGTCCTAATTAACGTGTGTATGCGTATGAAAAATACGTTCAAGTGCCTATTTGCAATGTTGCTTAACGTTGTATGATTTCAATAAAAACGAGTGACGAATCAATATTTAGATGTAGAACTCGTCCGCGGTCAAATCCGAAGACTGATCAATTTGGTTATGTCACCAAATTGCAGGAATGAGGTAACGAACATATGTGGAAATATTACTGGCTATAATAATTACACGCTCTATTAACATAATTAACGTACGTAGGTGTTACTGTCAACCGTCAATAGAGTAAAGGGTCTGTTATAAGTTGTCTGACATGAAGACAAATTGCACTTACGGGAATGTTGCACATTCATTCGCTTGTTTGAGGGAAGTGATGAACGAACTCGGACAAACCAAATAATATCGCAAAATGAAAGAAATATCTATTAATTTGTCAGCTTCAGGACATTTTCGTAAATTTGTTGGTTTTTCAATTATTATATTAATTTTACTAACTGTACAGCCTCAAAGTTTTCATATGCAAGTACGAAAATATGTGTATTGCATAAATGTATAGCTAATGTTAAAAATGTGCCTTCATTAGCGATTTCAAACTTCCCTCACGTTCGTCTTGTACCGACACTACGTTATATGTACAGGAAATGAGACTGACTTTTTTATCAACTACTACATGGAACCAATAAAATTACGCTTAACTCAATTGAATGCTTCTGGCAAACAATTTCATAACAACTAGAAAACTCGAAAAAAGATTAATGTGTAAGAGAGATAATATTACTTACGTAATTCTCCAAGAAGTCCGTGTGTACATTTTTGACAGCATGGGCGGCTGTCGAGACATGTCCGATGTGTGCCACTTGTGAGACCTGAGCTACGGGAGCAACGGCAACAGCTGGCGCCGCAACGTGCGAGACATGTTGAGTGATGACGGGGGCTTGTGCGTAAACAGGTGCAGCATGTTGGGTAATGACAGGTGCAACGTGCTGCGTTACAGCAGGCGCTGAGTAGTGGGATACTGAAGAGGAGTACTGTACAGGAGCTGAATATTGAGCTACAGCAGGCGCTGAGTACTGAGCTACGACAGGTGTAGACACATGCGACACGGCAGGTGCGTACTGTGCAACCACTGGCGCCCGGTACGATGAGACTGGAGCGGAGATCGAAGAAGCAGAATATTGACTGTACTGATTTGAGCCAGAATTGTCACTGTATTCCGTGGTAAATACTTGAGGACTTTGCTGTCTGAGGGACGGCGAGGTCGCGTATCCTGCTGACGGTGCAGCGTACACTTGTGATACAACTGGGCCACTCGATTTAATGTTGTTGTACGAGTTCAGAGACGCTTTTGCGTACGATCCACTTGAGTACGACGATTGTTGAGACACCAAATTCTGTGTCGAGTAGCTAGTACTAGCAGGTGCTACGAATTTCGCTTGTAGCGGTGCCGCTGTTATTTTGGCTATGATGGGAGCCTGGGCGTATGTTGCAAGGGGTGTGACCGTCTTCTGGGCAGAGGCTGCAGAAAGTCCAGAGGCTGCGTATCCGTGTTGAACAGAATAACTACCGCCGGATGTTTGAGCTTGATAAGCTACTGGAGCTTGCACTTGTATCGCAGGAGGTAGGTAGGCATTTTGAGAATATCCAATATGTTCCGAGGCTTGAATACCATTTGTGGTCAATTGAATCGCAGGTGCTGGGTACGAGTAGCCGGAATCACCACATCCTTGTACTTTTTGAACTTGGCTCAAATGGTAGTTAAGATCAGGATCATGATACGCATACACGGCGGACAGAAGAGCCGCTAAAACGATCGCCTGTAACAATAAGGACGTATTACTAATCACTTATTATTTCCCGTCACAAAATTAGTTTCGTAAGGCATAAGTAAATTGCAATGTGCATTGATTTACTTTTAAGGTAACAAACTTAGTAAAATCGACGGACATGGTGGACTTAATTGGGTCAAGTAGATACAAAGCTTAGAGACTGCGTTGCCCTTAGTACTCCTTCGCTGCACGAGAATTAATTTACAAGCTTCGATTTGGTATTTGCAATGTTCAATACCTATTCAAATGCGTGAGAATAAGGCAGGTTTAGGCACAAATGATTGTATCTGTAGTTCCTGGTTACTTAATTTCAGTTACCGGGTGTATCTGTACCAATTCAGACTATTTCGTTAGCTGCGGAATAAATGTAATTGAAATTTACATCCATTATTTATGTACACTAAAAATATTTCTATAAATAAGTGAGTGTTTTAAAATAATAAAATAAAAAATAACGACGATATACTTACCGATTTCATCATGTATTTGTATACGATTGCACTTTTAACTGTAGACAAATAAACAGAAAACTTCAATGCGAGCTTTAGAACTTGAATTGTATTTGGCAAAGCGTCATTCGAAATGAGAGCAAAGTGGGCCCGCAAAGTCTTATATAGCAATCTCATATGTGTAAGAACGGGTCACACTTTTTCACATTCGCCGTCAATGTAGGTACCGTGGGCGCGGTTCGTACACTATGAGTTAGTATCTTGCTCTAATAGTGTGTCACAGGAAGAAGATTGATATAAGACTGCGGCTTATTTATAGCTAATTAAAGCGCCCATACATTTTGATATATTACATTTAATAACTTATTAAGGTAAAGTACGCTAAATATCCTTGATGACGTAAGATTGATGTAAGGTCCATGAAAGATTTTAAAGAATGTGCGGAGATGCGCGCAGAATGCTTATCTCGTGATCGTCGCGATTCTTCGCGATGATATGTAGTCGTTGCTTGAACTGACTTAATTAATATATGAAGCTTTTATGAAAATCTTGTCTAAAATAGTTCATTAAAAAAGATATACATTTGTCTATAGCTATAAAGACTATACGTAAGAATATTTTTAATGACTTTGTTCTTTTTTATACTTTAAAAGTTAAGTAAGATATTGATTTGAAATTAATTTAAATATTGCATAATAATATAATCTATTCATTTGTTATACTTGTTAAATTTTAAAAAATTAACGAAATTTCACTCCTTTCATTTTGAGATCTTTATCTTGGAAAATAATATTCTTTCGCTAGGTACAGGCTGGTATTCGTATTTTCATGTATTGCATGTTATGATCTATGGAGGAGTAAGTTGCGTATATCGCATAAGCGTTCATAAGTACGTATTAGCCAAGTTTGTGACGAATAAAGCAATTAGTGTTGCTTCATTGAGCCTGTGAAGGTATTTAAATTAAATATCGAATATTACAAGTATATCCAAAATGAAATATTATTACAAAAGCATTTCAATTTTTTTTTAATTTTAGAAGGATTAAATTAATTATGTCCGTGTTATTTGGTATAGAAAGAAGCCAAAATTGGTGTCGACGTTTAAAAACTCAAAATAATGACTAACCTTAACCTGACTTATTATTTAGCTTCTATGTAAATTTGTAATTTTTGATACAACTTATAAAAATAATACGATGTCATCGTTAGCAAGTTCTATTTTCACAAAGTTAGATCAGTTCTAGTTATTTACTTCAATGCAGGAAGCATTGCTTAACCGCTGCGATTAGACCATACGAGTGGTCGGCACATAGATATCAGACTTGAAATTGAAATTTTGTGTAATGGACGATCATTTACATGATTATCGAGTTTGACACACGTGCTATGTTGGTTACCATTACACCATAGGCTTTTTACTAGTGAATATTAATATTGCTTGTGAATTATTTCCCGCAGTTTCAAAAGGCTTGTGTGTGTCAATATAATTGAAAGTGCTGCGGAGTAAAATTTCTTTAAAGACTCGGATTACTATTGTGGTACATCTTAACCTTTCTCCGTAACTTTCGTCGCATCCTCCATAATCATCTCCATTATCTGGCATGAGTAACAAAATGCGGTCACTATAGACAGAGACCTGGCCGTTTCGGCAAGATATTTTACCGGAAGAGTGATATTAATTAAAAATGTTGTAGTAACTAAAGAAAGATTGGTTTCGGTAACATTTTTGGAATTGTACCGAAAATTTAGACAGATCTCCCGGATCCCAGATCTCCCGGCTTTTGCAAAATCTCCTGATAGTCTACCGAAAAGATGATATGATGATATAAAATGTTGCAGTCAGCTAAATACATTGATTTTCCCTCTTCTCTATTTCTCCGTTTAAGTAAGCTCTCTGAGATCGTTATTTTAACACACGTAATAACGATGTCAAAGATCTTACTTAGTATGCAATTACGTCAATTCACGGCGACTGTAAACAACTTATTATTTTTGTGTTAAAGTTCTAACGATACGTAACTCATTATATTATATCATACACAAAATAAAACTTAAACAATGAAATAAGTATAATAATAACAGTAATCTGTAAAACGTAATAAATTATATCTATAAATAGTATAAAACATTTCACATTGATGATGGATGGGGGATTCTACTCGTTTCTTTACTGAATACTTTTTAGTTATGATCTGATAGTATCTGATTCCACGTCTATGAAAATTATTAAACGGATGCCATGGGTCAGTAGATATTAACGGAATGTCGCTTCGTGCTTTTAAAAAAAATACATAATGTAATTACGATCAGGAACTACCTATGCATATTGTGTTTGCCTTAAATGGCTCAAAACCTAGTATTAATATTAACTGTAAGCCTAATTGTATGTATGGTATTGTAACCACTGGCAGACCTAATAAATAAATAA
>DWGW01001162.1:0-11970 GCA_018247775.1 Udranomia orcinus
CTACAACACAGTGCAAACTAAAGTAGAAGGCAGAGATTCCAATTACTAAATTGTACATGTCTATTTCTTAAATAAAATAAATAATAAAAAAATATAAACATTGTCATATTTTATCGGAAGTATCTATCATAAAGAGTAAATCTAACAAAACACGCAAGAATGTGTCGCTGATGTATTCTCTTATCGCAAAAGTTCATTAATCACTGTTGCTTCGCCTACCTGGCCGCCTTCCTCGCATTACGAAGCCGGAAGTGTGAGGAAAATCTATTTCGATCATCCATTCAAGTGCCGTATGGTAAACGTTCTGTTCTGTTGAAAACCCTACAAATTGCTGCTCGATGTAATTTAAGCTACTACTATACTGAGCTAATACTGTTCTTAGGGAGTTCTATCCCGGGATCCCGGCCGATTTTTCGGTACTCAAATCCCGGGATCGAATTTCCTAACTATAATACTGCTAGCACTATATTTACGATTTAATAAAGTCAGCTTTTGCAGCAGTTGATTTTTATAATTACGGTTTTGGTTTTGTACAATGACATTTACGACTTTAGTAGAATTACAGCATTTGAATACGTAACGCATGTGGAGACATTTAACTTAGCCGGATTTTATTTTAATTACATAGGGGCCTAAGAAATTTGTTGCTTAAGCTTACCAATGCGAGGTTGCGGAAAGAGGAATGACTTAGAATCTCATTTGAAACAACAATTACGTTCCTTTACATGTAATACACAAGTACATAAACAGTAAGAAATAGATAAAAGAATTAGCAAGATATTTATATAGATAAAGTAGTTATCAAGATATTTATATTGTACAAATATACAATTTATGCATCTTTCTTATTATAACTACTTTAAATCAAGTCTTGATTGGGTTGGGAAAGTACAAAGCCAATGATTATATTACAATACTCTTTTCTTAAATATCAAATAATATATTACTTTTACTGGTACCTAAAGGGACTAGAAACCCATAATATGAAATACGTCAAATTGAATATTTAGCGTATACTCCCTAGCAACGTCATATACCAACATGATTTAATAATACTTTTAAAGCTGCATTTCTATTATTTCTGCTCCACCACCAACACAATACAGCACAATTCATTTCGTCTCATAAATTTGTCGCCTCTCATCAATAAATCCGTCGGTTGATTTATTGACAGGCGCGTCCTATTCTCAACAGATTCGATATAATTTGTTAGCCAAATAATCCGGGATTTCGATGCGGACCCCACGACGCTATAAATAAAAGCGTTCGCAATATAGGGAACGGAACAATTACCGGCCGTGTAGCAGAACGAGCTAAATTTCACCCACATTATAGCAAATAATAGCAAACAGTAGGCAATGCGCTCGTCACCCCACCGTTGATATGTTACGCCCTAAATCTCTTTATATCTAAATGCGCAACGGGAGATAGAAAAAAACTACGAACGAAGCTTAAAAGCGTTGGGGCCGGTGACTGCGTAATAATGTGAATATTTATGTCGTGGACACGTGCTGATTTGCAGTAATGGTTACAAGAAACGCGCATATCGGTAATCACATACTTATAAATCTACATTTGTTGTTTTGTTGTGCAATTGTGACTTTAGCATAAATGTTTAGCATGAATGTTTTAACAACACTTATCGCTGATATATTTAATATACATATTTGTATTAATTGATTTAGAATCTTTTCAGATTCAATTATCGTCTTCGTTTATGTAATTATAATGTTAAATTTAAACCATCATATTTAAAATTACAAAGCAAAGTTTAAAAATAATAACACATGTTAGTAGTTGCAGTTAATATAACGGGAAATTAAAAAACAAGCGAATATTACTCGTAATCTAAATTCGTTAATTAAAACAAAAGACAAAAGAAGAACTGACCATCGAAAGTACTGGGGTAATTGGTGACATCGGTCGCGTTCTGCCTTTCCATCAAGATCATGATGGTCTGCAGCATCAGCGTTGCACTGGTTTTGTTGTACATCGTGAGCTATTAACTAACAAAGTGCCAACGGATCCGCAAATCGAGCACGTGTGTCGCCAAACGTGTTATCGGGTCTGTTTCAGCGTAATGAAACACGATCAGCGATTGACCCCAACACAATACCGTCCTTGCTAATTGTCCGGTTAGCAGTAACGTCTTGTTGAGTACCCGATGTTTATATAGGGGCTCATACTCATGAATGCACTGGCCACAACCTCCATCGGTACATTACTTAATAGATCCGCATTGCTGGTTCGCAGACGTTCCGGGATACCGATAACAGGGGTTACGACGTTATCAATCCGCGGTTATTTGTTAAATACGATTGACGCACGCAGTCTGCTCGATTGTGAAAACTATAAAACACCGATGCGATAGGTAATGTTTACAATGCATGCCGGTGTTCATAAACATGCTTTATTAGATACATATCTGTCTTTCTCCAATTTATTACATTAGTATATCACTAAAAATAAAATAAATATCTCTGCCCATCTAATTGGTTGTTTGCTTCTAATCTTTACTCCGTTTGTTAACTGAAATATGTACGCACTTTTTTCTTTATAGAACGTCAAGACTAATTTTAAATAATACTGATTAGTGTTTGATAATACTATTCAATTATTAATATTAATATTTTAAATTTATAATAAACAGTATTTCTTTTTATAATTTCAAGATACAGCACACTGTAATACAACACGCTCGTTAAACTGATTCAGTATAAATAAACTTTTAAATTAATTATTAGAATATCTACGTTCCGTTTTATCTACTTCCGCTTCCAGTGGTATCTATCATATTTTATTTTAAGGGATTTAAAATGCATGAACAAGTCTGTGGCCAGCGCGTAATAAAAATACATCTATCTATATTTTGTTCGAAGTCTCTATACTCAAAAGTGAAAGAAAATAAATTTGGTAGAAATTGTATCATCATTTATCAGAATTTCATTAAAAGTACATAAAATACTAGGCAGACGTTTAATATTTAAACCCTTTTGGATTTTTACTAGAGCCAATATTTCGTTCTTACAAGTTTCCCTTAAAAATAAGTATAAATATAATTAGTGATTGTTATTTACGTACATCTTGAACGTGTCGGTGTCATTTAATTTGAGAGATAATAGAAAATATGGTGACATTCAGTACTAAACTAGTTGTAAACAATGAAGTGGACTTTGTAACCGCCTCGTGATAAGTCATCTTGGGCTTAATTAACGAATTAATTCGCCGCGTACTGACGAAAACATCTTAATCGGTTGATGATACTGTGAAAGCTTCGGAGGACATTTTTGTATCTTTTATTGAGCGACAAAGTATGAGCCATTATTGTTTCTTTTATCGTTTCGAACCAACGATCCAGTGCATTTTTAAATAATAAGCACTTTTGTATACAGCCATTTTAAATATTTTTTATAATTTTTTTTTATTTAGATACTTTATTAAATTCACAATTGGACCATCCATCTACAAGAACTTTAAGAACTCAACGCTTGTATAATGATTACAATAGACCTTGAGTCTTGATCCATTTGGCCGTCGTATATATATTTAAGAAAAATAAATATTTATTTTAACTCTTTTTTAAAAAGGATTTAAATTTCCATCACTTCGTATTCACTTTTTGCCTACCTATTTGTTAATCTCACACTAATTGGTGGAATCACGCTCATGTGCTTATAAAATTTATGGTTTTACATGCATATTTCGTAACTCATTATTTTCTTATAAGCTTGAAACAATTGATTTAATAGTTAAAAATAGCATATTTCAGTCTTAACTTTTATTAAATGTTACTTGGATCCAGTAAACACACAATCTCAAAACAATTATATCATGCAAAAATGTCACTACATAGTCATAATTTATTACAAAATCAATGTCAACATAATCGATAAATTAATCCACAAAAATGGAGCAAAGTCAATACAAATCAGTAATATAACAAGTACCCAAAATATCTAAATGTCTATAAAATTCATAAACCTAACTTCTCAAATACTCTCAATTGATACAAACTTGAGAACCGTCTCTAGTCTATGAAACGACCACTGTACTAATGGTAAGCTGAATCTACTCAAGCCCTGTAAAAATAATTACAAAAAAATCTTTAGCAGGACAATGTCGATAGACGTTTTGTCGCAGTTTCTACATCTTTTCATTTTCAACGTATTTATATAATGTTTATCCAATAACATGGATAAAACAATGACATTACTACCACACTAGATTCGCAACTGACAATGCAATGGCAAAATTAAACTACTACCCGAATGCACCCCAAATAAGATAAGAAAGAAAAAAGAAAGCAATAAATTATTAATAAGTATATCTTTAAATATTTATCAGTAAGTAGCTAACAAGTAAAATTATAGTCTTTGTGACTTCAGTCGAAATAAATGCAAATTTTCTATTATAACACCTTCCAGCTGAATTGGAGAACCTAAGGGTGCCATATAATTGTATTGTCACAGAACAGACTCATCTCATGTTTCCTAGAATTATTTAAAAATTAAGTTAATACGTAGCAGAAGATCTTTTCGTTTTGGCATTAAACATGTATTTAGAAATGTTGCCAATATTCCAAATAAAAATTAGCTTTTTCTAAATTTACCGAAGACTACACCTAAAAGAATATTTTTAGTTAGAAACGTATTATTTTAATTATCTAATTAATAGTTCATATCGAAAAATTCATGTATTAATTTAAATCTAAAATCAATTTTAAATAACGGTTACGTACATAGACTAAAGACAGTTCAGTTATTAAATTAAAACTTTTAAAATCTTAAATAATCTAGAAAACCGTTATTGGTTAATCTTGCGTGACTTATTCTTAGAAGGAGTTGATGAGAAGTTGCAATTGAAAGTCAAATCTTCGTTAAAAATGTCCGATATAGACATGCCTTCGCTCTTATTCGCGGATTGTAAAAGTCTCTCCAAACCGTCCGAGGCTACATTCTCCTTATCATCCAATTTGGCCTCGGAAAAATGAAATCCGGTAAATTTCTTTCCGGTATTCTCATTTGGATAAAACTGCATACTGTCTCCCGTATTCTCGTCCTTAAATCCGCTGTCGACTCTCATCCAAGTGATGTTGGATATCTCCTTCAGGGCAGTCTTGCTTGCGTTCAACTTCGACGAATTAGTCACGGTCAGTTCTGACGGTTTTATGGCACTTTCGTAATAACTAGAAGCGTTTGCATAGAACGTGTTTTCATTAAAGCCGCTATCGACTCTCTTGAAGTTGATTGTACTATCACTGGTATATTTGGCACTATTAACGTTTAAACTATATTGAGGTGAGGATTCAGTCGTCAAAAAATTGAGATCAACTTTGCTAAAATCTATCTTCTTATCTTCCATGCATAGTGGACTCTCGAGATTATCTAAGCTACTGTCTAGAGACATATGCGCGGGGCTAAAGGTAGCCGGCGCACGAATTTTACTAATCTCATGGGAAAGTATATTAAATTTACGTTTTCCCTTTATAGGGGTATCATCTAGTAGATTAATATGGTATATTTCCTTGGAAGACTGTATTTCGCGAGATATTTCCCTTAAGGATTGCACTTTAACTAATTGGTGAATGCTTGTATCTTCTACTATAGACCAAGTTGTATCCTTGTTGTGTGGAGGGCTGCTTTCTAAATCAGCTGAAATGCAGTAGTAATATAAATTAACTTAATAGGTTTTTAAAATTACAAAATACAATAAAAAGAATCAAAATAAAAAATTGGTAGATTTCTATGTTGTTGTAGTGAACATATTATCATCACTACAAATACATAGAAATCTAAATAGTCTGGATTTCAGTCCATGATCATATAAAAGTGACTAATATGTTTAAATAGATTTAGTGTTTATTAGGAAAGCCTAGGACCACACTGGTAAATGGCAAAGAAATCAGTTACTAAACTTTCTTAATACTTTCTTTAGGGTTTAACTTGATATATTCATAACCAACTCGCCTGACAGTTTAACTAGATTTTGTATGGGCTTATGTATTATTGTGTATATGTGACATGTATAAATTTGTATGTGCTTTAGAACTATGATAATAAATAAAGTACCTTTTTTAATGAATTTACCAAGTATAATTGAATACTTGCTCACCTTGTGTGTTACTGTGAAATGATCCATCAATGCTCATATCTATACTAAAATCCAATTTTTGCACGGACCGGCTTCTGTGTAAACTGGACATGCTGAGACTACGTTTTTCTGATAGCGATATCGAGCCTCGCCGGTTTTTATGCGGTGAAGTTTTGAGAGAGGTGCTTCTCTTCAAAAGGGATTTATTTGGAGTAACCTTACAAGTACACAACCCCTTCTTAACACTCGTCGATTCCGATCCGACACATCCAAGACAAGTGATCATAGCTTCAGTCTCGGGCGACGTAAAGTTGTTTTTCTGTAAAGAAATGATTGATGTTCGAAAATCCAGGATACATACCTAACATTTTTTTTCTTTTATGTCCATCTAATGTTTTTGTCTTTAGATTTTATTTATTTCTTTCAGGGCAGGATATTTTTGTCAATAAATAAAAACTTAAATAATTACATCACGGAAAAGATGGAGCGAATTATAATGTCAATAGGAAAGTCATCTATTTAGATTTTATTACTACTGAGTATATCATAAAAATTCTAATTTAATGCAATGCTTTTATCTTAATATACTCTAGTTGTAATATAATTTTGTGAATATTATCGAATATCACAACAAAAAGAAATTTTTAAATCCAATTTCAATAAAATCTTCATTATTTACAGACACTCACCTCTTCATCGCTGGAAGTAGCTTTCGTGACGGGCGATATAGAAACAGAAGCAAATGAAGATGATGTAGCAGACTCTGCGTCCATTCGCTGCGGAGTCCGGAATACTATGGGACTGAAGCATGGCTCCCCAAAGTCTACCACATCGAGGATCTTGTTCCTGTAGCATGGCTTGCTACTGCCCGCAGCACCCTTTTGCAATGGCGTACCAAATGTACGCTTCATACCTTTGGTGACCAAGTCACGACTCTGTAAATAGTTAGATTAAATATATAGGAGGACCTACATTATGTTAAGAGCATTTAATATAAGTGTTAACAAAAAACGTAACGTGTATGTAATGGATCTAAAATTCTAGGCTACTGCCATCAAAATATTTGGGAAAATCAATTACATTCATTTACTTACGCAATGAGGGCAATACCAGGTCAAAAATAATCTAATTTTTGTTTAATGCTCATAAAATATTTAACGCTTCCCACCACCACACTGCCACACCTAATTCTGCCTTACAACAGAAAGAGTAATCTTGCTGCAGCTCAAGGCATTGTAACTAAATATTGATCTTAGGCGTATCCCGTGGTTAAACTAAAACTTTAATCCTATCTGTCTTAGGTTGATTACAGACGTCCATGGGCGGTAGTGACCACTTACCATCAAGAGCACTACATGCTCATCTACTCCCATAAAAAAAATGTAAATCAAACTTAAGTTTGTTTTATCAAAGAAATATCTCGTTATCACTTACCAAGTCTGGACTGAATATAACAGGAGTATGAGCTTCATATCTAGAAGGTGGGCGCGGTTCTACATGTATCTCTTCGTCTGTTTGCTCAGAATCATAGTGTTCCACATCACTGTGTTCTTCGAAGAACAACTTCCGTCTCAGGGATCCATTTGCAGTAATTTCATACTCATCTAATAAGCCGTTTTGATCCTGAAATGGTTCATTAAAACCATACTGTTCTATAATTGTTTCTTATATTTAAGAAAAGTAGACAAGGGGTTGATGGCTCTTGTTTTTAAGTTTTAGGAAAATTAATAGGTCCTTTTATAGAGAAAATACAATAGTTATCGAACAATTTTATATCTGACATTCCATAATTAGAGTATGTTACTATTCATTGGGTTACATACAGTGTAATGTGGTTTTAACATTTGCATTTTGAAATTTTACAACTAAACTATTAATTTGTTAAGAATGATTTGATTATCGTTAATGAAACGTAACTGTTACTTAATGAATCCATTACCTGTGTGTAAGTATAGAATGGCTGTAAGATGCTCTCCACTTCTGGGGGGAGAATTGGTGGCAGTGTTAAGACTGTTTGAGCTGAAACTAATACCAAATTAACAATGAGTATTGTAAGAATTAAGTTAAGTGTTAAGCAATGATGCTCTAGAACTATCTTCTGGTCTTTATACAAATACTTTATACCTGACGTCAAGTAAAACAATTATCAATTTGTATGCAGACAAAACAGAAATTCCAAAAAGTAAGTAACAGGAGTAATAAAATAGAACAGATGAGTTAAAAATCTTTGATATTTTAATGACGCACTTTTTGTATTTTATGTTTATTAATTACAAAATTTATGATTAAAAAAATCTTGTCTTTCATTACACATCGACATTTGATTTTTAGTACCTAAGCAATAAAGAGCATTGTATTGTATGTAATTATTTATACCATATGGATAAATTAAAAGTATAACTTAACTATGTAAAATTATGTTTTTATTATATATGTATGTATTTATTATATTAGTCCCATTAACCATATGGCTCCACCAAAGTCTTGTATAAAAATGATCAAGTTGAAATTGTTGAGATACTGTTGTTGTTGAGTTACTGATATTTTAAACAAAAGAAAATTGTTATAAGATTTTTTAACAAACAACCATTAAGTGATCAACTCACCTTCTCTTGTTTCAATGGCACTTTCCTTAACAATACTAGTTATCTGGCTACTAGCTTCAATACAAGCTTGAAGAATAGGTTTAACTTTTTTTGATGATTCCATTGGACTAGGCATTACCATCTCCTGAGAGAAGAATCTGAAACCAGACATTTATACTGTGAGACATTTTGTAACATAAGTTTACATGAACCTTAATATCATAAGCATCTTATTGTTTGTTATTGTGAACACACTGAAATCTACAATTACAAAAAAAAATAGCAACTTTAATATGGTTTCTTGAATCTGAAGTTACATAGACAAAAACCCACATCAGAATATTAATTAAGAATGATACATATGTTCTAATATACAATAAGAGCTACATTTAATCATAGACATTAGCTTCATCAATGTGGAGTTTGGTATTTTCAGAAGTTCTTAAACAAATACCCAATTGCATTATGTTCACAAGTAGATAAAATAACAGACTTAAAATTCACTATGATGATAGATAGGTATTATAGGATAGAAATATTAGTACTATGTACTGACAAAGTAAATGCTTATACCAATTTTATAGTATTACTACTTTTGTATGAATTGTTAGGAGGAATTCTTAACAGCATTTGTTGCATTAACAAATCAATTAATCCACGTTAGTCCACTTACTCGTAGTATGGTACCTTACTTACCCTGAAGTAACGATCCTACTTAACAATCACCAAGATGATATTCGATAGATTTAATGTACAGTTTATACTTTCCCAAAAGTACCCATCACTAAATGCGGCTACAGTACAGAGTCTTTTTTAGGCGTATAAGTAGAACAACTTGACATACCTTTCAGTAGCTTCCTCAGCGATCTTCTCCAAAGCGGGGTCAGGAGATGGCTCGAACTGACTATTGCACACGACGATATCCGTTGGCACTAGCGTACACGCCTGGTCTATATCCCATTTGAACGAACCACGGCTTTTCTTTTTGTAAATCTTGCACATTCCAGGGCTAAACAAGGCATTTTTGTTACAATCTTATCACACACGTAGTCAACAACGCAAAAAACATTTTTTAAATAATTACATTTACCTGCATATTGGATTATGTAATCTCTCAATGAGAGCTTTGTCAAAGGGATTGCGAACTTTATTTTTTGTTGGAGGAGTTGATTTAAAATTTGGATTAGGTACTTCATTTTTATCACACATTTCGAAAATAACGTAAACGCATCTGTGACATTAGAAGTGACCGATTGTGATCACAGAATACTAATCAGTATTGCCAGCTTCGAAACTTCCAAGTCGCTAGATTTAATAAATATTACAAGTAGCATCTATTATTACCGCACTATCAATGAAAAATAAAATAAACTATAAAGGAAAGGAAATTTCGGAGTTCCCTATTTGAAAGTAAAATTTTCTTTCATTGTGTGTTTTATTTGGACAGAGCCGCAAATTCAAAATCTGCAATGTAAATAACAAATAGCAAAAGGAGACAACATGGATTGAAAATAAATAAAAAAAGAAGAATTCAGATAAATACAAGTAATTACTTTATCGATTATCAGCAGGCAATATCTTTAATAAATATAATATCCTTATCAAGCCGATTAAATCTAGAGATTTCTTTAACAGACTAAATTCCCACGTTTATAAGAGATAATTAGTAAAATAATGTTGCATTGACGTAATATATTGTTTAATATAGTAAGATCCCGTATGGTAACAATTATGCCTACCAAAAACATGAGCAGATAGTCACCTTTTCACCAACATTATCAAAAATATTAAGGCCACCTATTTTTCTACGGTTTACTGGTTTTGCTCTTCTCTCCTCGTATAACTTTGATTTAAATTTATAAGTAGTCTGTGATTAAATAACAGTGTGTTTAAGTATCTATGATGTTAACGTCGAATGACAATAAGTGACATTAATCTGATTGACGTGTGTGTCCGTTGGTCTTGTTTGATATATATAACACCTAATTTGCATTTCAATTCAAAATAATATTTCTATGGAGCTTTATACGAAATAATGTCAACGAGTAAATGAAATAAATGCAAATGATGGATTTCATTAGTAGCTTCTGACTGGTAATTTATTTATTTTATAAATACATGAAGCAAGAGCCCAATGTTTTTCTTAAATCTACATTCTTGACAAATAACATTGGCTTTTATTTAAAGAGTTAATTCGTTAATTATAAATATATAATTGTCAAATCATAATACAATGATGGACTACGATTGTGAGCCTATGGATATAGATATGAGCAGCAATTCAATTAATGCAATGGACATATCTTATCAAGATAACAACTTCATAGATCTTACTACGCCAGAAATTCAAATGAAAGAGGAACCTGGCGACGATAATTATGTAAATACTGAAAGTAGTACTAAAGAAATTCAAAAAGTTACTCCAACTTCTACAGTCATTAAACGATTTTCATTAAAATTACCGCAACAAAAAGAAAAACGGCCTTTGTACTCCAATACTGCCCTGTCAGTCACTTTTAGCATTATAACGCTTTTTTCATTGCTGACTTACCAAATGGTGAACTTGGAATGCAGTAAGGAATTAGATTTGAATTTAATAGAAAAAACACTGTCTAAAAATTTGTTTGGACAGTCTCAAGCAATTGAAGATATCATTGACTCTTTGGCAGATAAATCCAGGAGTAAAATATTAGTGATGTATGGTGGGACAGGGGTTGGAAAAACATTGACTGTTTCACTTATTTTAGAGAATCTACACCAATATGTTAATGTCTATCATTATACAATGCCAAGTTTTGTTGATACATTTCCTGCAGATTTTATGCTCGGACTTACTTTATGTTCATCGTCTTTGATTGTTGTGGATGATCTGAAAAGCACTGATATGCATGTAAAAGATCACATTGAGAAGGTTATTGAAAAGAGTCAGTACTTAAATAAGAATATTACAGTAATATTGGTGTACAATTGTGACACAATCAATGAACAATATGTTAAGGAATGTGACTATTCTTTCTATGCAAATTTAAACAAAGTTTTCAGTGAAATTAAAACATTAAAAAGGTTCATTAAATTTAATGCCTTAACTGAAGAGGATTTGAGAGGATGTATTGAAATGGAGCTGAAAACAAAAAAAATCAGTGAAAAACAATTCAGTGACGTTGTAAAAAATTTCAATGTGTCCGTGGACGGGTGCAAGGGTGTATATACGAAGATAAAATTGTTGAATCTTATATAAATTACAGGTATGTTAAGCTGATTGACAATTAAAGTTGTAATTAAAAACTGTAGTATT
>DWGW01001163.1:0-11970 GCA_018247775.1 Udranomia orcinus
ATACTATATACGTATTATACACTTTAGATACATATGAATTATAATTACAATGGTAAAGACAAATAAATAAAAATGAGAAAAAAGAAAGAAAAAAATTAAAAATTAATTAATGTGTTATTAGAGTCGTGAGTTTGTTAAAATAAATAAATACGTAAAGTAATAAAAAAATAACAAAATTTGCGAGGTCATGGAATATGCTTTGGTAGATAAATAAATGAGAAATTCTTTCACTCGTCAACTATTGAAGCGTTACGTAAGCGAGTAAGCTACACCCAGCTTCTGTGTAATGTATGCGTCCCAATAGTTGTCTACGCGTGGTCAACCATCTTCGTGATAATTCGAGTGTTTGCGTATTTATTATCGAGTGCGTCGTACTTTTTGAGTTATCGTGTGGCCACATTTCACGCTTCTTTGAGACTGTCCAAACCTTAAAATACAGTTACCATGGCGTTATTTAAATCGCAAACACAACTTTGTGTGTTAGTTATTAGTTGTGTGTAGTAGTTTTTAGTGACCATATCATTTAACTAAAATTGAGACATTATATTATAAATATTAAAATACTTACAGACCTTGCCAATAGTTTGTTAGTGTTTTACCAAATATAATACATACGAACAATCTTAATTTTAATAAATATTATCTCTAATGACTTTTATTAATAAGATAATGTTATTCAGAATAAGATTAGTACACTACTATAATTCGTAAAGATTCAATTTTTCGATACTTTTATTGTTTTCATTTTGGTTCCCCGTATTGCCTAAGAAATAAAAATTTAATGCACTATACATTGCCATATAGTTCGTATAATATTCGAATATAGTATTTAGTTTCTCCTGTCTATTTTATATTTCCGGACATCGTATAAGCTTGGTCCACGTGTTCTGGTCACCATGTGCTTTTCTTAGCAGGAAGTATTTATCTTACATCTGTTTAATATTAATATGCAAGCGCATCGCAAAGAAACATGTGTAACCGAAACTTGGTTGTGTTTACTCTAGATGTTTACTTTACTGCTTGGTGAACGTTTTGTTTCTACAATTTTTTTTGTATATTGCATACCATGTTAGTAGTTTTAAAAAAAAATGTTCGACTTGGCGGGAGCACTGCCGTGTCCCCAGATAGCCGAGAGGCAGGACAGACGGACGACATTCGGTTATTACATTACATAATTAGATTTAATTAATCACTAGCTTTTCTATTTTAAAAATCCATCTTTAGTAAGAAACACATAAGAAAATTTTCGAAGTCCTACCTCTAGTAGGTTGGCCTTTGCGTTGATGTGTCTGTCAGTCAGTTGATTATTCTCTTATGTCCATGTATAAAGGATCAGCAAAAGTATTTTTTATAAAGTTGTTGAGATGTGGAAGTGAGTAGATTGACTGCGTGGAGAAAACTGCTATTTTTGTATCTTTATGAAAAGGTTACTTACAATTATGTAAGCAACTGTAAAAAATTACTTACTTTTGAGACCTTTGTATGCTTTCGACTGAATATTCAACAATAAAATGTTGAAGAATCGTTATCAGTTTGTCCGTTGCATTTCGATATCCGTACGCGACCGTTACTAACAAATATTGACTGTAGATAGCTATAAATATCGTTTATCGTCGATATCGCCATATAAGACCACTAATACGGAACACGGAATATTTATGAGCCCCTTTTCACACTTCCCTGTTAAGTTACAACAGTTTATTTATTGGCAGCTTTCGTTTGTGGCATTTTCCATAACGATACCTGTTGTAACCACTATGCATTGTTATTGTGGTTGATCTCAACCCTTGTTATGTCTCGGAGCCCTGGAGCGTATAACGTGTAATCTAGCAATTAAGCTGCTGACCGCTAAACTACAATTACAGCGCCTTCAGCGCTTTACTTTGATTAGTTTCTCGAATTCTAATTAAGTTTTTTAAGACTTCTTGGCTCGTAAGGAGAACATAATTATCTCTTATCGTATCTTGTGAGATCTGATCCGCTTCCGTACATCTGTGACCAGTTGGTCACATTTAATGCATACAAAACATAGTCAACGTAATGAAAGAATTTGGCACACTTCAATACCACTTTCTCTTGGCAAAATTGCGATAATGTGTGCGATACCCCTCATTATTCGTAGTTTGAAAGCTTGCTTTCACTGTAATTATTTTATATTGATCATTATTTAGCTCTCCTAGTACTGTTTAACCTGGAAACAGCTAACTCTAACATTTGTAAGAAAACAAAGAAAGAATATCCAAAATTAATCATCTTTTTGTTAGATCAAATTAATAAGTGTACATAATTTGACGCGAGTTGCTACTCATATGAGATTACATAATTTGAATATATAATATGTTCCCAGCCTATTATTATGTTACATTAGGTTAAATGTTAGGTTATCTCAATATGCAATATTACACTAAAATTTACTTCAGCAATTTGAATAAATTATTTGAACTTTAAGATATACATATAATGATATTTCCCAAGCTGCTCTTAACACTCCGATGACTTAATCATTAAGTTTTAATTGTTATTTTTATCTGTTGATTTATAAGATCGTGACACTGTATTTATATTTTGGCATTAACCTACTTTCACAGCATTAGAATAGTAGTTGTATGACGTAACGGTTAAAAACTTAAAAGCTTAGAGTGCTTTTTATCTACTAATTGTAAAACAGAAACTTTCAGCTATAAACATCTATTGCAGAGTCGTTTTAACTGACTAAAACTAATTGAAATAATCATCATAAATATTATATATGTAAGTGATCTCAGAGTCGCTTTCCAAGTGGGAATTACTTCAGTTTACAAGTTACTTATGTTCTCGATCCATTAAACATATTAGTTACATTTAAAGATGATTGCTTTTTAAAGATTTCTGTTCTTTTTAAATGGTTTGTTTCAAGTTTAAAAAGATTTTTAAGATTTATTGTCTGTTTGATTGGGTACTGGCGCCCAATCTTATCTTATCAGGGAAAATATGAAAAACAAAACGAGCTTTGACAAATGGCTAGATTTCATGTAAAAAAATTCGATCTCAGAAGCATAAGGTCGATATGTGAAATTTTGAGACTAGGATATCGGCCCGTATGCTGTTTAGGTCGAGAATTATCAAGGAAGATGGAATGTGCAGAAGTTCGCAACTTCGTTCGTATAAAAACATGTGTGCATGTAGACGCGGACTTGCGTTTGAATTGGGAGTAACCGATTTGTAGGTTATCCACGACAAGGCTTTAGAAGTTGTCCGCGGCAAATGTTCAAGTTGAACGCTTTTGCGGTTTGAGAAATTATTTCTAAGATTTTTCGGTATATTAGAATTATTTATTGTAAAAATATTCAAAATGTAACGACTTTAACTCACTTTAATGATTATCACACATTTATATGTTGCCATTTACCCAAGGAATTCAACATTATCCAAGGAATTTTCATCGTGTTTGGCGTATTGGCCACACAGTCCAACGATGACTTCATTCTCGATTTTCAAGATACAAATTAGCCAAAATTCAATTACTCGTAAATAGTAGATCATTTCACTCTGGAATTAGTTGATATACTCGTATATAATCTCTTATAACAGTTTATAGGTTTGAGACCGACTGGGACATAAAGAAAGGGGAAGCTTGTCTAACATTATGTAAGTAACATTAGTTTTGTCAATCTTCTGACAAAAACGCCATCGCTTACGTTTTGCGCGTTGCGAATAACTGTGTAATGTTGCCAGGCGGAACTTATAAGCTTGCAGTCGTTTATTATCTGTTGAGTGAGCTAAAACTATCGGCTACATGTAATTTGCTCATTGAAGATACAGTAAGCTGCAGCCGTGACCCACTTCAGATAGGGTTGAAGACTATCGTAAACTTATGTAGGTACTAGGTACTGGTAGATTGCGGTTTGAAAATTTTCGAGTTACGAAAATAAATGTACATCACTAGCTGTCCTAATAGTTACAATTGCTAAAACGGTGAGGTATCAGAATTACTCAATCGATCGTATGTTAATTCCTTACACAAGCCTCTTAACTGGAACGGTCAACAAAATTGACATGCTACTATTGACAGTTTTAAAAAAAACCAAAGCACTTGCTGAAATCTACTGCAAATTTACAAACTACAATAGCTGTAAATATGATAACGACGTTATATCAATTTCTTATCTGTTCTGTATATGCTATTTAAATCCTCAGTGTTTCATGGTCCAGCTATAGGATCTGGAACTTGCAAGGATTGGATTAATGTAATCTTTTATACCACTTCACTTTACCAAAGAACCACACCATATTAACCATAGCATACGCGCGCCTTACGCTGCCAGAATTTCCAGTATGGTCCAGGTAGCGTTGTGAATTCGCCGCAGCTGTGTAGATCGATCTCACTTCCAGCGTTGGTCAAACCAGAGCGTACTAGCGGATACCTTGTTACTCTTGGCTCAAGAGTACAAGTTAATTGTATAATCCAAAATTATATACCACGGCATTTAATCTATAATTGGTTTCTTATCCAAATCGTTATCACAGTCGATTGGCCGTTCTGCATAAACTGGTTAACGACAGCAAAAAGGAAGCTGGGAATCGGAAACAATGGGTCAGTAAAGATATGCATCACTAGTAAACTGGAAATCCTAATCCGAAAATTAAGAGAAATGTTTGGAAACTGTCTAAACTTTCGTAGCTTTTCTTTGTTCCATGTTTAGGG
Organism: Udranomia orcinus; assembly: GCA_018247775.1. Lineage (NCBI taxonomy): Eukaryota > Metazoa > Arthropoda > Insecta > Lepidoptera > Hesperiidae > Udranomia > Udranomia orcinus. The sequence goes on from DWGW01001163.1 coordinate 4,685, forward strand.
GACGGCGGGGCAAGTGGGCACTTAGAATTTTTTAAAATAACACTTAACTATGCACATGTTACAAGTTGAATACTTTACAACCAATATAACATTAAGAGTTTCTAGACACATGCTGTCTAGTGTTGCTCATTAACATTATTCTTTGAATAAACATCCTTATGAATCTTTTCATATAGCATCTTTGAAAACTATTGACGTTAAGACGAATAGCCTTTTTTCACAATGTTTACACACAATGAATGTGGAATGATAAACAGACTGCTGACCGTTGTCATCATATGCACTCGTCTGTCTTGTTCATTGTTCCATTCGCTACGGGACTGATGGCTCGAGGCAGGGCATTGCTACACATGCAAAAATATAACATAAGATTAATGGTTGAGCTAGCGAGGCGTGATTAACACGGGGCATTGAAAGTGTCCAGTATGCCGGTCCATGGAGATCAATCATAGGGCTACCATTTGTGGTTGAATGTTGAAGGATATTGAGGAGCGCTGTCACATTTTTATGTAATATAAATATTATTGTATTCGTAAGAATCCTTACTTAAGACCTAATATGATTATAGAGTTTTGAACTTTCGTGATCAAAATTGATGATTTGCTTTTTATTTTTCATTATAAACTTATTTACATTTTTATGGAATGAATCTTGTTGTCCCCTTGATTTTATTTGTTGATTATAATAATTCAAAGAATTTGTTCGAATATTGAATAATATTGAAAGAGATACTCATTAACGTGTTCAGACCTAATCTTCAGTAATCACACACAACAACAACACGTATGTTATTGACCTCAGAAATAACTTCGATCAAGTTCATTACAGAAATCCAACGGCGGTTGTAACCACAGAAGAATTGACAATACACAAATACAGTACAAATGCAACGGTATCAATATCATAAAAAATTAGCTTCGTGCGTTGCTTATTTGGTACTTTTTAACGAAAGCGACATCCCTATATCAATCTCTATCAAGTGAATGCGGGACGTCCCCACAGCGTACTGGGTGGCTCACCATTCATTACACGGAACCACCGCTGCTATTAGATGCTATTAACGCTTACGCTTACTCGTATGATCATAACGCGTACTATACACGCGTTTATTACTTAACTAGCGGCTCCGAAAGGATTGAACTTGTTTCGCCCGCAGCGCTTCCATCGCTGTCTATTTCTGCTTAAAACAGTGTAGCTGATTATGCGTTTGTTCTCCTGACTAATGTCTGCTAAACGGTACAGATTCTCGTAGCCGTGGTCACGTTTTGTCGTTTGAACGGCTTCGATTTTCCAGATATTTTAATGAATAGTTGATAATTACAGCTCATTTGCCTCGGATCGTGAACATCACGGATGTCCAAGGACTTCGGCTGCTTTAGTTTCTACTTCCATTGAAAGAACTATTTGCATTTACTGAGTGCGATCCTAATCATGGCTAATGCATTATACAATACATGTTTATCATGAAACAAAATAAAAAAACCTAAAGTCTGTAAGGAGAGTATAGATAAGCAATTGAGTGCGTTTAGTTTTATGTAGTGTAAGGTTAAAAACAAGAATTCATATTTGATCGATAGAAGAAGTCTCGAAATTCAGCAAAAGCTCCATCCACTGAATAAAAGTTGCAGTGAAATGAAAACAACGCAGATTTTATAGCGACTATTACAATATTCATCATTTCGATTCACAAGACACTACAGTTATAGACTATGCACTGTGAGAATGTTCTGTCTGTTTGTTGAGTGTGAAATATGTGAAATTGCCGTTCTAAGACTGTTAGTGTAATGCAGACAATTATATGGTCTGTACCACTATTTGTCGTGAGTGACTGGCTTTGTGGGAGCGGAAATCATTGCCATTCGTTCCCTATTTGTGCTGGCGTAATTTGCTTGTCCGTTTTCTTATTTACGATACACAAATTAGGTGCTCTGTCATTATAGTGGGTGGATTCGTTTTGTTATACGCGTTTTATGTCTTATACCTTCTTCGTGTATTTGTACTAACTCGTTTTAAGCCGCAACTTCAGTCACGGAGACTGGGAATTATTTGGTATATATATTTATGTACATTGCATAAACCAAATAATACAAAAGTAATAGTTTAAAGACACACACATTAATTTTTTGTTGGCGTTTGCTATTCACATGCCTAACACAACTGACAGACAGAACAAACAGAACTATGAATTAAAAGCAAACTTCCAAATTACAGTAACTTTAATTTCGTACATTAACAATTTTATCAAAACTCGATAGCCTTAGCTAATGGCACAATTGGTGAAGAATCTCCGTAATGTAAGGACACAATACAGGACACAATATAACACAATACTACACAATAACTAATTTATTCCAACCCCAAAGCTTTCGCCAATGAGACCAATAGACGCCAATGGATTGGCGAAGAATCTACGCAAGGGCAAAGCAAAGAGGCAAGGCAAGGCAAAGCAAGAAGGCAAAGTTAAACAAAAACAGCATTTTCGTACACTCCGATAGTTGAAAAGAAAAAAGAAAATCTAATTAACTAACTTTCATATAAAGCGCTTTCGCCTAAGCTAAAACTATCCCAATAAAGTGTACAAGATCTCTAATGTCAAAGCAACAGTGTCCCGTGGCCATCCATCTTGACCGCGGCCTTGTAAACATCCTGCTCGGATCGTAATCGTTTAATTTACGATCTCATGTCGCCCCACTATCGATGGTTCTTTTTTTATCCGGGCACTACGATTGTGTATGGATGGTGTATAGGACAATCGATTAAGAATTAGTATAGTTTATGTATCGTATGTGGTCCGTCCGATGAATTTAAGCCCGTAAATCATACAAATGTTGGTTCAAGCCATCAAAAATAATGAGAAAATGTTAAGATCATTTTACATCTAGTCTTAAACACAACATACAATCAAGATTCTTCAACTGAACACATATAAGAAAACATTAATGTTAAATGAAAGCAATCTAAACTTAAACGATCACGTTTAGTTATCCTGAATAAGTGTTGACGCGGACGCCAATTTTAAACAAAAGGAAAACACATCCTAATTGCAGTCGCGTGATGAAACCGTAGCATTCGACCACGTGCGGAATCCAAAGCTGGCATGCGAGAGGAATAATTAGGCATAAATTATTCACAATTCTGCACACTGAGGAATAATTTGGAGACCGAGCCTGGGAGTCTGCTCGGGGCGTTTTCGAATCGTCTTGGGACTGTTGGTGAGTCAGTAGCTGTCACCGTCTCTCTCTGGTGGTACGGAATAGAAAGGGGCAGGCTATTAGTTTATGGGTCGCAGCACACGTGTCTAACTGGCGTGCTCTGAGCGTGGGAGACGGCCCGGGGTGTTGCAAATCTGTTACGTTTTGTACAACATTATACGTCGCTGTTACCCTGTTAGACATGCGAGCTCACTATGCCTCCGCGAATGCCTTGTGCATTTTATTTATCCTCTTGTTTCAGGATAAGGGATCATGTTCTCATTCTCATTCTCAGCCAAATTCTTAAGCTCCATTCGTTTCCTCTATCGGATTCTGATAAATAGAAAATTGTTATAAATATTCCTCATCTGTCTAACGTTAAAAATTAAATCTCTAAATTATCTGACTACAAATATTGCCCTCGTTATTACTCGTAGTTAACCATGGAACGTAAGGTTAGTAATAATAACCATACTTAATTTTTATAACATTGTTAAGAGACATTTAATGGTATTTTCAATAGGCGAGCAACAATAGAATGCATAACGATTTAAATACCTTACGATTTTACACATTTACATCACTATTTTTGTTCCGGCACGCATTTGGGGTCAAAAAGCCGCACGTGTCAGGCAGATGTTCCGACTGAACACACCCCATCTGCCCTACTTTGTTCACAAAACAACCCTCCAAAGCAAATTAAATGCTTTCACCGATTGGCGAAACCTTTTGTGCTCTCAAGAGATAAAAATGCAGCTTGAATAACATTGGGGCTATAATTCTGTCATTCAGTTTTTATTACGAGTCTCAATAGTGATAAAAAATAAAATATATGCAGTTTGAAAAATGATTCATAATAAGATTCGGTTTTAAAGAGAAGCTTATATAGGTATTCAATTCATTAACGGGAATAACGTTATCATTTTTGTATGTAAATAAAAAAATCAGTCGAATAACATATGACACATTTATTTATTATACAGAGGTTCAGTCAATTTTCAGCCAATATGCATCGACTCACGAGCTAAGCTTCGCGCATTTGCTTGTATTTTTATATCCTATCCTAATGATATTATAAATGGGAAAGTTTGTGAGGGTACTCTTTTACGCAAAAACTACTAAACGAATTTAGATGAAACTCTACAGTTATTTAGCTTAGACATTAGAATTGCACATAGACTATTAATTTTTTATTGGAACAATGTTCTGTGTAACCATGTTAACAGGATTTTATATACTGTCAGCATGATTACACAGAACATTGTTTTGACTCTGGACAAGATCTTGTTCTACTTAATATATAACTATATATAACGCGAGCAAAGCCGCGGACAACAGATATTTGGGTGTATATATGGTGTGAACCGGTATGCAAAATCTCTATGTCGAGCTGTTACAAGCGCGATAATAACAATCGCGGGCTACAGGCCGCATCGACTTTTTGTGTTGGAGAAAGTTGCCATCAATATGCAAGTTTGTACACAACAAAATGTAGTCAGGTGGGCTATCAACTTGAGACAAGTGACGACAGATCTTAGCGCGGATAAGTTTACGAGCTAATTTCTTATATCAATCTCCTTTGACGTGCTTGATAGCTAGCTTCACTCGTATGTGACGTATGTAAACGTTCGGTAAGGTAATTTTAGCCTGCTTTGATGCCTTTCAATTTTGTTTGATTTGTAAATATTATTTTATCCTCTAATAAAAAGGCTGATCGTGAGCGTACAGACGCTTTCAATATGATGCTGGAGAAAAAAGTTGCAGATGCCTTAGAGAGCATTTCGCATAAATAACTCCGTCATCCGAGAGCTTCACCTGGAAATCAGACTTCCCTTCATATGCTTTCGAAAGGAGGGTACTTAAGTCAAATTGCCAGAAAGAGTATAACCCAGAATTACTTTAATCATTTCAAAGTCGCAATAATAGTAAAAAATAATTCGATATGAGGAGGGTAGATAGAGATCTAGAGTAATAATGTTGTGGTTCACAATACTCGAAGTAGTGAAGAGTCGGAAGAGGAGCGTGCAGTAAAAATTAGAATCTGTATTAGCTTTAGTGACTGTCCGATTGTCTACTACATAAATACCCATATTGCTAGTGAACGATATATTCAAATGTAACGATGTATGAAAATACATAAATCGTGAATTAAAGTCACCACAATATCATGTAGCTTTCATCCATGAAATTACAATCGTGATAAACGTGATGTTACATACCCGGATTCAGGTTATAAATTTGCTATCAGAACTTCATAAAACAGAATATCTTACAAATACACAACACCGAATTTAAGGCCACAGCGAGAACATGATTTGATACGCCATCTACGAGTATGTATTGGATCCAATATCTAATGGTACAAGTTATTCATGTGTCACGTAGTTTTCCGAAGGGTTAATGTTCGTTATTTTGTATAATTATAACAAAATATATAGTACACAAAGTGGAATACACTCTTTAACAATAATATTTTTTCGTGATGACTACATATGTATAAGTTTTGTATCCATTCTGGTGTTAGGGGTTCCTAGGATGATCTGACGTCAGCATTAGACCCACCTTCGAAAACAAACATACTAACGTAACCCAACGGCGAATGGCGATATTTTCGGATACTTCATAATAAACAACAGTAGTGGTCTCGCTGCATTATTCTGATTTGAAGAGTGTGTTAAGGCACATTTAACCAAGGTATTGCAACTTACTCTTTATGAGTAGCAACGCGTCTGTGGTAGACGTAAGTACTTCGATCTTGTCTTGGTAGTCTTGTAACAGGTCCATGGACGGTACTGAATGCTTACCATCATGTGGACTGTATGCTCGTTTGTTACCTCAATGCTGTAATAAATTAAAGTTTTAACAAAAAAAAGAACCGACTATTTGAAATCGGTTTGCGAAGCAATGCACTAAAAAGTAAAAAAATAATTGCATTTGCATTTATTATTATTTTTGGAGTCGGTGCCAAGTTTTTCAAATTGGTTCATAAATTAAAATATACGTAAAAAAACGTGTTGAATTGAAAACCTCTTTCTTTTTTGAAGTCAGTTACTATACTTATATATACTATACTATACTATATAAAAATACTTGTAACTAACTAAGTAAAAAGACGTAGAAGACGTAGACATCACACTATCGAATTGTCTAATGACGACATTACCTAGCATCAGGTGATTATCATCCGTTGGTAACAAGTCCTTACTTATTTTGTCAGTAGCTTAACTATCCTTAACGTACATAGCGCCAGCCACAATGCAACCATTAAGCTGTTATTGTTATGAATAGTGCACATTAGTGAAATAAGGAGACCTTGGCCCGAATGTGGCTGCTCGTGACAAGAACATAAGTAATCCGATTACAGCCACTCACGACGAAAACAAACGTTTTGGCAACCAGCGGACCACTACAATGTAATTATTAGATATTGTTAAGAAAAATAGTAATAAAGATTTGCTTTGAGTGTACTGTTTGCTTCGAGTCTATTTGGTTTTGCGCGATCTAATGTTATCAAATGTTAATTAGGGATTAAAATGTGTTTTACTGACATTGTCTGTTTATATTTGATGTGTCAATGGATATTAATCTGTCGAAGATAAAGGAAAATAAAGTGGAATTTATATTAAGCACCGCATTTAAGAAAATCGAACTTTAGTGAACTTGATCAATTTTTTTGTCACATGTAATTAGGAACAATCTAAACACGCACAGTAATTAATTAGCATTGAATATCAAGACAATCAAAATTTGTAATTAGTAACTATTAAAGTACAATGATAAGAAAATCGTATCTTCAAATGTTTTGTTATTTCACAAGTACTATAAAATCCAAACGAGAATATTATTTCTGAACATAAGATTAAAGTGTTTAAGTAGGTATATGTGTCAATAGCAGAGAAAGGTCAATACGATCGAGTTTAACAACATGTTCAAGCTGACAAAATTTCCAATGAAAGTGAGAATACTCAATAGACAACTAAGAACCTCTTTATTGTCTTCCCACTTAAAATTTTTGACTCAAATTCTGATTGAAAACTTAAAATCTTAAGTACATACCATAATGTAAGAAGTAGTAAGTTGATGAGTAAGTTATTA
>DWGW01001164.1:0-11968 GCA_018247775.1 Udranomia orcinus
CACGGACGGTGGTTATGTTAGTCTATAATCTACATCGTTCTGTGGGGCGGATGGTAATAATATTAATCTACATCGTTCTGTGGGGCTGACAGTGGTTATGTTCTGTGGGGCGGATGGTAATAATATTAATCTACATCGTTCTGTGGGGCGGACAGTGTATGTTCTGTGGGGCGGATGGTAATAATGTTAATCTATAATTCACATCTAGGTTGCTGCATGGCTGAATCCATTCAACAAATTAGGATACTGTCCACTTGAATTAAAATCAGATTATTGTTCTCATAGAAATGACGTCTTGTTGTCTTATTTGTGAATAAAATACTTTTAATCAAATGTTAAGCAACTATTATACTAACATTGATTTTTGTTAAGAAACAAAAATTGATCTTTGTTAACAATAGCCCAATGGGGATTTGATCACCGCTCTCCCATTACACTATTAACGTGAACCCACTCCTAACACAAGTCGAGATTCGCTAGAGGGGTATACAAAATTACTAATGTGTATTGGCTAGTAATTTTGATTAAGAAAAAAATCCACCTGTCTATCCAAGTGCTCTCTCAACTTCTTATTATTCGCGAAGTGCCTCCCACAGTGGTAGCATGCAATGAGCCGTTCACCGGTGTGCGAACGCATATGCATTGTCAGTATCGTGCGGCGAGGGAACGAGAGACCGCAGCCCCCCCACGAGCACAGGTTCCTCTTCGAGTGGAGCACATGTGTCTTTACATGGTCGTACAATGTCTGGAATTATAGTTTATTTATTATGATTCTTTTCTTCTCTTTGTCTCACGGTATATGTCTGTCTTTCAAGAGTACAAGCAGTTTTTACAGAGTAACCTATAATTTTTTTTAGGAAATAAACAAGAACACTTCACTAGAAAAGCTATGTTTAGCTTCAACATTTTTATCATGCAAAGCTTAGAGCTAAAAGCAAACTTATTTTGCTTTTAGCTCTTAGCTTTACAACTTGCGCATTTTAAACTGAACATTATATATCTTTTTTTGTATAGAGAGATATAAATTATAAGCTCAGATTTCCAATATGTTTTTAGATGTTTAGTGTTAAATGTTTGTTGCATTTGACTAATCGATTATCGATACATTAATGCTTGTGCTATATAATTGCCCATTAGGAATCAACTAACATTGACCTTAATGAAATACATAGTTAAAACTTAAATCCATAAACGAATATACAATCACAAGTATAAAATGTAGTTAGTACCTGTATGGAGTTATATTTCTCATCACAGCCCGTCCACATGCAACTGTGTTCCGATTCCAAAGGTGGAATCTTGTTTCTGTTACTGGAATCCTTCTTACAACGATCCAGTTTTAACGTAGCTCGTGCGTTGAACCCGATCGCCAACAGCTTACCGTGGTACGAATGGTAGTTCATGTGACGGACCATTTCGTTAAAATTTGACGTCTTGTAACCGCATATGTCCCAGCGACAGGTATATTCAGCTGGAATTTAGGGAAAAATTTAATTGACTTTTTTTTATTACAACAAATTTTGCTTGTAACTTTGTTTTGCTTTATCATACATAAGTAATTAGTAATTCTTTCATCTGGTTTGATGGATGTGGTAGAGGAACCTTAACGAGCTTAACAGAAATTCAAATTCAGACAATAAAGCAGTTTTGTATAAGCGTAACAGGACAATTATAAATTGTAAATAGTAAAAAAAATTACAAGCTACCCGATCAGAACACTATCTTCATTTTAACAAATTGTTATGTTAATATAACATAAATGTAATTTCATTCTTTTATGGAATATATGACCACCACTGTCTATAATAGAAGAATATTGTTATTTACAAGTGACTTCTACTTAACACAAAGTGTACTGTGTCCTTGGTTGCGACGTCCATATTGCTACGTATTAAAATCACACACTTACCTTCGTTATTTTCTTTTACTACAACAGACATGTGCTCCATGACGTGTTGTTGGTAGAATTGATAGTCGGAGAAGTGATACTGACAGTCGTACCATTCACACAGCATCCGGAGATTATCTACGCGGAGACGTCGCAATGGCTAAATAAAAGTATATAAGATTAATAAGTTGCGTTTCATTTATGCCTCATTCTAATTATAGTTACATTCGATTTTTACTTTCTACGTCTAACTCTAAATAAGGTATGGATCTAAGACAGGGGTTGGTAAACATGAAACTAGAATAGTTTTAACCACTGCATCAAAACTCAAATATGATGTACAGTGACATGAAAATATTGGTGAGATTTTTAGATAAATTGTGCAGTCCAACCATTACAGTTCTTTTGAAAAAGCTTAAACCCCTCTAAATACAAGGCTAGAAAGAGAAAATAGACAGCTCGGTAAAAATACCACATGGGTTTTAGTACCAAATTTAATTATCAAAGGAAATAACAAAATTAAACAGTACTGGTACTTACCTTACCTTACCTATTTACCTATGTACAGTCAATACCCAGAAACTCTTATGCTTGATATTTTTTTTTATTCAACGTTTTATGTACTTAGTTGATATGCTTTTTGTTTGAAATGTTTGGCCTATGACTTTTTTTAAGCCTTGTGGGTTATATTTGGTTTCATTTATATATGGCTTGTATGGGGATAAAAATATAAATAACATACCACATTCCAGGGTTCAACTAGAGGCTCTTCCACACCCGCTGGTACGCTATCATTCTCTGCCACCGACAACAAAAACTTTTTTCTCTGCGCATTACACTCGATAATAAACTGAATATCATTTTGATTTTGCAACGACAACTTCTTCGGCTCCAACTCATTCTGCTTTTGAAGCCAGTCCACGCAGCGAAGCAGCTTCGCTTTTACTGGATTAACATCTTTCCCAACTCCTCCTGATTCTGCCATTATGCGTAGTTTCCGTATCGTATTCAAAGTATTCTTTGATTTAACACTTTCTTACTCTTTAATTAAACATTTTAATAAGTACTCTTCATGGTATTTATCAGGAAAACGACTCAAACTTAACCAATGATAACACGAACTAATATAAAAATAAATAACACTGTAAGTTTCTATAAGTCCCTCGGCGGGAATATCAACAAATAACTGAAGTCAAATGTCACAATCAAACGCCATGTCGATTTGTTTTCCATAGATTCTATATCGAGACCAGAATGCCATAGAATAATGATAGTCTATGACGCTGATGTATATTATAATAATTAAATTAGTATAGTTGATTAATTGAGTGATTATAGCTGTAGGTTACTCAAGCTTCAAACGGTAATAGAATTTCAAAATGGTATATACTCGACGGCATAATTTATTATACAGTGAAAGCGCCTTACAAGATCGGATAATTGTTAAGCAAAAAAATCAACGAGTATTGCCATTTTACCTTTTTAAGACTAGTTTATGGACTCTAAAAACTAAATAATTTAAATAATGAATTCAAATTCGATGGGATTATTTTTATATGTGTGGCATGATATTTACATTAAATAATATCAATGCAGATAAATAATAAAAAAATATAATAATAATAGTCAATAGTTTTACAGATCAACGTGCATCAAGTTTCAAGTTACAAACAAACTAACAAAAAACTGGTCACACCGCTTTGCCCTTGTCGTTTTCGTTCATTTTGACAAGACAATTCATTGAATAAAATAAAAACGTGCGTGCGAGGCGAGCGCGTGAAGTGTGGCGTATTTGCGGCACGGCGCGAGACCCCACGTTGCCACCGACCTCTTATCACTTAATTAGACACGCATAAATAGTTCAACGCTTTATTCCTTCGCGCACACCGCAGTCGACGGATCGGAGGTCAATTCTCTCCGGCGCTGATGAAATCAACTATAACATTAGAAGTAGTGAATAAATTAGATAATCTCGCGTTACCTCTAACTACCAGGATGCCGAACATCAAGGTTTTCAGCGGAAGCTCTCATCCGGATCTGGCGCAAAAGATCGTAGACCGTCTCGGCATCGATTTAGGCAAAGTTGTAACCAAGAAGTTTAGTAACATGGAAACGTGTGTCGAGATCGGCGAGTCTGTGCGCGGCGAAGATGTTTACATCGTCCAGAGTGGTAGCGGGGAGATCAACGACAATCTTATGGAGCTTCTAATCATGATTAATGCTTGCAAGATCGCGTCGGCGTCCCGCGTCACCGCCGTCATTCCGTGCTTCCCTTACGCGCGGCAAGACAAGAAGGACAAAAGCAGAGCGCCGATCACGGCCAAGCTCGTCGCGAACATTCTTTCCGTGTCTGGTGCCGACCACATCATTACGATGGACCTCCACGCATCCCAGATCCAGGGATTTTTCGACATTCCCGTGGACAATTTGTTCGCGGAGCCGGCTGTGCTGAAATGGATCAAAGAGAATATACCCGACTGGAAAACCAGTATCGTTGTGTCGCCAGACGCGGGTGGTGCAAAGAGAGTCACGTCTATTGCTGACCGTTTGAATGTTGAGTTTGCCCTCATCCACAAGGAGCGAAAAAAGGCAAACGAAGTCGCCTCCATGGTGTTAGTTGGTGATGTGAAAGACCGCACTGCAATCCTTGTAGATGACATGGCAGACACCTGTGGAACTATCTGTCATGCAGCCGAAAAGCTAATAGAGGCTGGCGCCACTAAAGTGTATGCAATATTAACTCATGGCATTTTCTCTGGCCCTGCCATTTCAAGGATCAATAATGCATGTTTAGAAGCCGTCGTTGTCACAAACACTATCCCGCAAGAGAGGCATATGCAGGAATGTCCCAAAATACAGTGTATTGATGTTTCCATGATGTTAGCAGAGGCTGTGCGACGTACGCATAACGGGGAATCAGTCTCCTACCTTTTCTCTAATGTTCCATACTAGATTAATATTTTTGTTTTATTTACATTTAGGTTACGGTCTCCGACACCATCTTTGTAACTGTGTGAAAAGATCCATACGGCATGCTACTATTGTTATAACCTACTAGTTTAGGGCTGAAATTTGTACCGATAAACAGTGATATTGTTATTTGTATTCATGTTATAGAAGGACTGTTGGATACCTACTAATTTAGTTGTAGTTTTAATCTCATTAAGTTAAACGCAAAGGTATTATATGAATCTAGATTTCATTGAACAGTTAATTAAAAACCCTGTATTTTTAAACAAGTCTGATGGATTTTTATTATGTTGTTTGGGCTCCACTGTTGATCTAGACTTATACAATATCTTTTGGAAAAAAAAATAAGACTATAACTTTGTTTTATAGCAAGGTCAATTATACATCTTATGTGTTAAATTCTGGTGTATTATAATAATTTGTGCAATGAATTGTTCAACAATTCGGACATTCTATCGTCCTCAGTGCAGACATTTTATCTAACGACGATTGTTAATCAATGCTAATTCATATAAACTTGGTTGCAGAAGTCTGCGTAAGGGATGCCTGATTCTGAGGATTATTGAATGTCGGAATATCAAACAAAGGTCATTGGCCTATGTAATTGGAGTGATGTAACATTAAAAGTATTATGTTAACTGTACCGACTATAGAGATGCAAATGTTAATTACTTGTTATGTTATGTCATCATGTTTGCTAGCCCATTTGCCAGATACTAAGAAAAAAAACTCATCATGGTCTGTATTATGCAGTGACTAAATAATTAATCAGTTCAAATATCCTATATGTTGTCGGGAATGGAATTCATGCATTAAACCTATTTCAATTTCCTTGTCATGACAATATTAAGTAGTTTAGTGCAACCATTCCATGATGCCATAGAGTTCTTCAATTTATATTTGCATTTAAATGAAATAAGTTTCATTGTTTGATCACTTTTTTTTTCTTCTTTTAACATTTTTTTCTTAAAAGACATTGTTTTTGTCCAGTTATAACATTTAGTGAAATAGTGTTTCATTATTTGTTAAAATTAATATAGTCTATAAAGATATAAATAATTGTATTAAAATTTTAAGCTTTGGAAGCAATTTTGAAAATGTACAAGTGGCCTTTACTGGGTGTATATATTTACTAAAATTTGGATGAATTAAATCTGATGCAATGCACTATGTAGTATGTAAATTCAAGAGACAATTTGCTAATTTTATTTGAATTATATTTTCCATTGGCATAGATAATTTTAGGCAAATTATAAGAGATTTTTCTAAAACTTAATTATGTATATTTGGTTTATAAACTTAGACGTAAATAAAAAAACACGACAGTGTTGCTTTCTTTTTATAGAAAAAAAAAACATTTTTTCCTTTGATTTCTTAAACACATGTCCGGAGGGCAATTCCTTGAAAGCAATCTTCAATTAAACCAGAGAAAAATATCGTTTTATATTAACGTTGACGAATTCTTGGCAAGATTCATATACTCGTCAAAAATAAATTCCATAGAAACTGGTATAATGCGCCAATTTTGTGATAGCAGGAATATGGGCTATGTTATTAGCGATATATAACAATTGCAATCGCTTCGTTTCTTTTAAAATTTAGTTAATTTTAAAAGCAAACTTGTGGCTCTTAAAGTTCACAATCTACTTCGCAATTCTACTACCTACTTTTGTCGTCTACCTAATATTACCGTTACCGTAACGGTAATTTCAAAAGGTCTCGGTTCTAACTGGTAAAAAAATTCCTTCAACTCACCGAAATATTGCCTTTCCATTCATCATTTTATGATCTTTTCAGGCAAGATTACCCTCGATACAATGACAGAATGGTCACCCGAACGTTTTATGTGCAGTGTTATATTTTTGGCTGCGCAACGGTCCATAGAAATTTATTTGTTAGCCCTAAATATTTTACAAAAACATGAATTTCGTCAGAAGCATCGTCGTATCGGTGTAGGTACCTATAATTGTTTTAGCTGATATTATCTGTTAACGTTAGATACCGAATTACATAATTTCCTAGATACGTTTCGATTTTCGAATATACTTTGATTTATGCATTTACCGGAAATTAATTAGTTCTTATTTAATGAATGCGTAAATCGGGTCTATCTGTAAATTCGTCTACTGCAGATGTAGAGGATTCATTAATTTTTAATAATACGCGCGCCACCAACTTAAAAATTGAATTTTGTTTTAAATTACTTTTTTTTAGGTTCGAGCGTCTGCACGATGCAAAAAAAATGTCGCAATCTTCTTATAATGATGTGAAGAAATAAAAAAAAATTAAGGGACAAATAGACAATAATTAGCTTTTTAAATTCGTAGGTATAAGAAAATTATGGTAAAGATGTCTTTGGAAGTCCCGTTTCTAATAACAAATTCTGGTCACGTTACTCATAGAGCGGGATTCTAGCGGCCTTAGTCCAAAAATAACAAGCACTTAATAATAACGCTGCGACATTCATAATTACATTGTTTGATCGCTTCAATCTGGGTATTACATCAGGGTGTTATCAACGACTCGACAACTGACCCCAGGTCGCGTCCATGATGCAAATGTTTGTTTTGAGGGCGCGTCTGTGATAACTAACGAAAACAACTGTTCTACGTTCGTCAATAATAACATTCATCAATTCGTTGTTACAAAGTCTAAGAGTTGTTTGTACTGTATTGATTCACGTTAGCAAAATAACGTAATCTACGTTTCATTAGGTAAATAAACACCCATTTTTAACCGACTTCAAAAAAGCCGGAGGTTATCAATTCAACACGTATGTTTTTTTTTTATATATATGATACTTCATAACTTCGTCGTTTCTGAACCGATTTGAAAAAATTTTTTTTTACTTAAAGGTTATGCGCACAGATTGGTCCCATTTTTTTTTTGTAATGCAGCAGTGAGGACGAATGGTCTACATAATTTAAAGTACCTATAGCCCACGTGTTGAAAACCACGTATGTACTGTACCAACAGGAAAAAACTAGGAAATTCTCCCCCGATTTAGAATTGAATCGAGGGCTAATACGACATGATAATTATTTCGAAGATTTCGTAAATTTATAGATTCTGCTGTGTAGTCACAATAATCCTCCATCAAAACGGACTTATGCGTTCCTACTTCAAGGCATTTGTCGGAACCACGAAGGGACAGGTGCGTTGTGCGAACTCATTTATGACGAAGACATCTAACAATATACCTATTTAAATATAATTTCTTTGAATTTTTTCGATCTCTACCTCAATCGTACCAATTAGATATATCCTAATCTCTTAGGACCTCGCTTTTCGATGTTACATTTATAGATTCTATTTTCGAATTATTAAAAAAAAACAATTTACATACTTGTGATAATAAACATAGATTACTCGTAGGAAACAACTTTTCAATAGTAAGTAACATAACGTTTGTCGTTTCTGTAATTGCTTATAGTTTATTACCCAATGTCCTCACCATCAAACCAAGGGCATATCAATAAATCTGGTAAAACACTTGGAATTTGTTGATTGTAATGAATCGGTTAGTGCTCAGAGCAAACAAGCTTTTACATCCGATGGCGGCCTACCGAAACTAATATTTGTTTGACCCCTATGTATGTATGTGGGTTTGTATAGAAGAAATTATTTGATAGAATGATAAACGAATGGATACTCCATGTTTGCATAGGTGTCTTCCAATTGTTCGTGGTATATGTGTATCCTCTGTCTTTCAGAAACGACGGCGCATAAAAGAATAGTTCAAAGACCCATATTCAATAAGCATGGCTGGAAGTTAGATGAATATGGCAAGGAAGTAGATATACGAATTGCAAATATCTGAACTAGGCATTTTGATATAATACGATCCAGAGGTTAAACGCAGTAAGGAGGAAAACAATAAACGTTCATTTATATTCCCTGATATAGAACGTGATTACAATTAGTCCCAAATTTTTAATGCATTGTCGGTAATGGAAGGCACGTTATCTGGTCGCTATTGTCCAATCCAATTATTATCGCGACTAAAATGAAGCAAAATGAGCCAATTTACCAGTGTAAATAATTTAATAACAATTATGTAGGTACTGGAAATCTACTACTACATTTCTTTGCAAGTAATCGATAACACAGAGCTGACAATTGGATTTAAAATTAAACTGAATCAATAGACACATAATCGACACCGATTTAATACGTATTATACTGCAAGTCTTTCTAGTCTGGTTACTGTAGCAACGATTCCAATTACTTGTGCCAGTGAAAGTTCACGATAAAGAAATTTGAGCTCAAAAAGAAGCCACGGATGACGTAATTTGATACTATGTGACCTCTACAGTGCACCCCCAACATTACAATCGTCACAATACAGATAAAAACAAAATATTATTTCCAGCAGCGAAAATAGGTTATTTACATAAATATTATTCTTGTGAAGACGAGTAGAACCGATACCTACTATACTTGTATAATGAGTAAACGATCGATGTTTATTAACTTCTGATCATATAGGTAATAAGTAAATGACGTATGTTGAAGTGGAGATTTATTATCGTACTGGCTTTTACCCGCGACATTGCGTGGACTTGCCGCGTACTATTAACGTTGGTTAAAGATAGATCGTTACACAGTTAATATTCCCATTAGGAGAAACATATACAAGCTAATCCATCTTCTCCATATCATGTTCCTAAAAGCAAACTGACCTTACGCCTTATAGATAAAAACACGTAAGATGTTTCTTAATTTTACCGAAGTATAAACACTGTTCAGATTATTTATTTCGTTGATAAAATATCGTGTTGTGTTAGAATAACGTAGACCGTTTTATTATAGTTTTTTTTGTAATGAATTTTATTAAGGACAGTCTAATTAATAATATTTTTTATTGTTCACTTGTTTTTAAAAGAAAGCCTCTAATTAATCGGTTTAATGAGTTTCCAACAGATGGCGGTGTCTATTTTGTTGGTAACACATCTTCAAACTTAGATAACAAAGTAGATGGCGCTGTGTTTCGATATCTAAACTGTTGTCGGTGGAAACTACTATCCAGAGGGAAATATTATATTATATAAAATGGCAGTTCTTTTCAACTTACTTGGTACTTATCAATATATTTTGGTTAATTTACAAAATATCTTCATAAACTATAGCGCATGCTATTTTGATGTACAAGCTATAGTTTCTGCGTGAAAGAGTAACCGACATCCTCACAAACTTCGTATATATTAATAACATTTAGTTATGAAGTTATCAATCAAATTTAAAAGCAAACCAGTTTCAGCTGTTATAGAAGACAAATGGAAGCCAAAGAAAAGTGGCTGTTGATGCATTTGAATATTTATAATCTAAAGCTTTCGAGAAATCAACAGCTGGGATATATTTTCTTTGGCATGTTTTGGGTTGATGATAAACCGCAGTTTTGTTAGTGTACTGGAAGCTCATTTGCAACTTGAATATTTAAAAAATGAAACCATTGACAATTAGATCTTATAGTTTATTGTATTTAGTGGTGAGCGTGGTGCGCCTGGGCGGCAGCCTTCCTCATCTGGGTGAGTACGTTGCTCATCTCTTCACGCTTCCTCTTAGCGCGGATGTGTGTGCCGAGACGTCTCTTCAAGAACTTCAGTGCACGCTTATCCTTTGACACCTGGAAATTTATAAAAACGCTTGAACTCAGGGGATTTATGTGATGTAAAATATATATTATATCTCATCGTTGCTTTCCATCAGGCAAGATTGAGGTCAAACGTACTCAAATTTTTTATAAAAAAAAAAAATATTCTATGTTACTTCTTGTTAATGAAAAATAAATCTGGAATATGTATGTATTTGAAAAAACATAATTATATGTACCACCAGGATACAATACAAGGAGTGATCCCTATAAATGGATTTGCAACTGCTAAACTCTAGTATGTCTGGCATTCTGTAGCAGCTAACAAACACCAATGCCATCACAAACCAATTACTATTCCACATGAAGATAGAAATAGAATTTTTAAGGAAATATATAATTTTCTCTTATTCACTGCCTCAACGGATCTGTGTGTGTAATCCTAACACTTACGTCTTAAACATGTATGCACTTACATATCATGACAGGTATTGTATTGTCCTACCAACATAGTCTTAGCATCTATTATTTAAAATCTCAAGTCCTGTGTCAGTTGTAATTGTACGTAAGCAGCAAATTACCTAAAGTCAACTTCCTGATCTCTTATTCATTCTTTCTCAAGGATTGTGCATTAAAAATTATCCATCCATGCATACCACGTCTCAGAGATTTGTGCCGAAGTTTTGCGACGCTAACAAATTGAGCGCATCCGACTTGGGTTAAACAGACTTGGCTAAATTAAGCTATGCTTATAGCATTACAGTACTGAACATGCAGTCAATTTTCCATACATTCTAAATGTCTCCTTCATATTTTAGATTGGAAAAAGGAAGATGGAATGCACCTTCTTACTTTGTAATAGAAATTATTCCATAATTATTATATAAGCTATGTAAGAGTGATATAATAGATATTTCCAAGAAACAGGAAGTTTGAGTTTGATTAATGCTAGTATAAATTAATTGTGTTGAGATATTGTATTTTATAGCTGCATGTTTTGTTCTTATGACCGATGACAGACCAAAACATTGGAGTTGGTCTTGTCAATAAACAATCATGAATAATCAAGGTCAGACAGAATGTACAACCAACACAGGATAATTTAAAGAATGTTACAAAGATATAAAAGTCTGTAATTGGTTTTTAAATTTATAAGTTGTTTACTTTGAATCCCATCCCATTCTAGGCTAGTGAAACAGCACCAGAATGTTCCACATAATTTTATATGAAGTTATATAAAATAATCTGGAATATTCTGGTGCCTTACGGCAGAAATCGACAAACTGGTCCAATTCTGGTAAATTATATATTCTTTGACTTCAAAATAAAAACTGGTTGTTGAGAATCAATTACCTTCAGCAACTCCATAGCTCTCTTCTCGTACTGGGCATGACCGACCACCTCACGAACCAGGTCACGCACGAATTTGGAGTGCTTGGTTTGAAGCTGGAATAATAAATAATTTAATGTAGACATCAAAATATTTAAAAAAACATATTTGCCTACAACCTTAATTT
>DWGW01001165.1:0-11963 GCA_018247775.1 Udranomia orcinus
TCAAACCAGAACACAGTGATTCGAATTCTGCAAAAAAAAGAAATAGTCATTACATTGTATTTTATTGTATACAACATTACATTGTTTCCAATTTTGTGTTTTGCTTAATGAGCGTATTATTTTTGTGATGTGATAAGACATACATAGATCTTCAATAGCAGCATTTGTTTCGAATTCCGTTCTTTTAGAACTGTGATTACCTTCTCGTAGTAGGATGTAGTAACTACCAGTAGTAAGTTCTACGAGAAGTAGTAATTACCAGCAATAAGTACTACCAGCTGTAATGATTATACCAGGTCATAAGGCTGTTTGCTATTGTGTGTTCGTCGAAAATGTGCGAGGTATCTCGCTAGCTTTAGCATGAATCTCAAGTATATGCATAAATATGTGGTAGTATTATATTAATAGATATATTTGATCGTAGTGATACTAGTTACACTGTTCTTGCATCAGATCAATGTGCAATTGAAGAAAATGACGTAATCGGGGTCTCTTCGAACATACGAGTAATCTTAACTGCTTCGTAAGTATACGGATCATTTACTATCTTAACGAGCTACGTTTTATATGTAAGTACATAATAAATATATATATATGAGGGATATATGTATATTTAAGTAGTACTGTTGTTCGAATTCACTTAAAGCATGTTTGAAAATTAACATCACAGCCTTTGGTTCTCTTGCGTGTATTAAAGTAATGAAATAGGTAAATAGGAAGTAATGTATATCGCACGTTTAGGATGAAAACGACATATTAAAAAAAATGATTTTTGATTTACGATCGTAAAAAGACTTTATACGATCATATCTATCGTTCCGTAGAATAAAACTACACATTCAGGAAACTGGAACGGGACAAAGCTGCAATATCGGAACTAATTATTTTTTATCGACCTAATATTCGACTTATGGAGTTGACACAAGCCTTCGAAATTAGCTGCAGGACCCAACAAAAATTACTATAGTAGTACCGTGACATGCTAGTGATAAAAAATCTACCGATAGCAAAAACTACTTACCATCGGTACATTCTCGTTAGTTACCCCAATAAAAATGTCTGTCGGCTACAATCTTTCACATCAAATGTATGTAATATAGTTTGCTATTCGATTAAAAAAACGAAAAAGACATTAAATAATAAGTTTACGAACGCTAAATCAGTTGAGATCTCAATTAAAGGCCGAGAGCCAGAAACAAATGAGTGTAAGTCATTCGCGATCGTTATCACATACCTATTTAAATTGCCAGAGAAACGGATTGGTCGATAAACCAGAAGGACTAAAATGTAGCTAAGTGATTTTTTATTTTATTCAAATTTGTTAATTAAAATATAATAATGGTAGTTTCGTACAGTACAAAGAAGGTCAAAAATCTATTTTTAACTTTACAAAATATAATTTTGTTTTATTTATATTTGTTAATTAAAATATGTGTAATTATATTTCTACGTACGGCACGGAAAGGTTATAGACAAAGGTCAGGTGATATTTTTGTGTTGCAACATATTATAAGATAATTAATATCTAATTATAAAGATGTAAGTATATCATTGTAGTCTTATTTCAAAATTACACATAGTTTAATATTAAAGTTTATGGGTTTATATCTTGTGTTATTACACAAAAATAACTTCACTAATAATAAAAATTATTTCAATTTCAATTTTTTTCAAATTTCACAAGTGTCATGAAATATGTCATTATCTCATATTTCGTTTAAGTTACATTTAATTAAGTCCATCCAAATAGTAATATTGTCATCCAGATATAACTTTTCTATTTCTGTAATTCTCATGAATCATATTGATTAAATTAATTTAATTTTAAAAGTGTTATCAAATAATATTATTGACTGGGTTTTGTTGACTATTGACTAGGTTTTACGTTGTAATAAGACATTTTTACCGCGCTATCGTTACAGATAGCCAAGGCACCAGTTGGAATTCAACGCTCGCAGATGGTTGTACCGAGGAAATGAACTTAATTCTTAATTACGGGTAACGCAAAAACAAATAAGTGTAAGTCATTCGCGATGGATATCGGATATTAAAACGAGTGAAATCGATTAACGCGCAGAATGATATAGTGACTGGACCCGAGTAATTGCCCGAGCTCTCAAGCCAGTCAGTTCTCCAATCCACTAAACACTCTCGGTGCTTAAAAGAGAAGCGCGTAAGAAGTACAATAATAATAATAATAACGTTTATTTCCAACCACAAATACATTTGATAAAGCAGTACATTTTTAACAGTCACTTGATAAAGCTGCTGTATTTGTGGGTGCTGGTCCCTATATTAGGTTAGACACCTGTGTCACAGGAGACCAGGCCCACCGCAACGGTAGCTTTATTTCGAGACATAACATTAACTTTTGTAGTTTATGTAGGTGAGAAATTAACAAAACAAAGTAAAAGGTTAATTACAAAAATTAAAAGTAGTGTTAGTAATACAAGTAATAGTTATATGATATTCTAGGGCAATTACAATTCTATATGTATATGAAAGTGAAAGTATGTAAAAAATGTTGGTAATGTAGAGAACAAGTTGGGATATTGAAATTATATAATTATTTTGAGGAGAGCTTCGGTTTCGTTATAATTAATATTAAGAAGAAAATTTACAGTAATTTCCTTGCATTTATATGAAGTTAATGGGTATAGGTTCAGTTTTTTGTTTATTATATTATAAAGATGTGGACCCATGTATATGAAAAAGCGTTGGGTAAATGATTTTTTAGTAGGTACACTTCTTACGACAGGATGGTTACGCCGGGAGTGTTGTGGGCTGTATTGTGTGAGTTGGTGCTGTTTTAGAATTGTACCGAGGATAAATAGTTGTCTCACACTAAGGACTTTGGCTGAGCTGTAGAGATCTGCTGTAGGGAATTGATAAGGTTTAGATAGGCTAACCTTTAAAATAGTCCTTTGGGCTCGCTCGAGCTGAATTAGCAGTGTCTTCGATGCACCACCCCAATGCAATTAACGATTCGAAGTCTGATATTTTTCAGAGTTAAAAAAAATCTGACAAAATCAATTCCGGCATTGTGTAATTCGTGATTCGATGTTCTATGTATTTCCAGTTACCAATGGAACCGCCGCGATCCGGAAGCTTCTTACCAGTACAACGTGGACATTCTGAAGTCCGGACGCACTGGCTTGAGCCCGCAAAAGATCAAAGGCCACCTGTCCCGCCTCCGCCGCATGCGCGACAAGCAGCTGGAGCGACGCCGTGTCATGAAGAACAGAGACGATTGGCTCGTCAACGACCAACAGCCCATTAACAGCTTGGTGCAGACCCACGCCAGGACCTACACGGTCGACAACAACATCAGCGCACTCCACCCGAAGACAATCGTTGAAGAATTCGACATGCTCCTCCCCCCCTCCCTGCCCGTCGCGCTGCCGAGGCCGGCCCGCGGCGCCGGCTAAGCCACCGCTATTGACATCTCGACTTCGAAATCGATCGATTTAAGAAAATGCGTGATCGTATTTCGAAATGTTAGTTTTTCGAATTCTACATACACCTAAGTATTCGATAAGTTCCTTGAAATTCCCTTGTTCTTATGCTATATCCTTTATCGCTTCTGACTTCTAAATACTTTTAGTGCTTTAGTAAGCGAGCTTTGCTTAACTTCTCTGTGCACATACTTATTGTACCACGGTTCGATTTTACCCCCTTTACCCTTAAAATATATGTTTATTGACTTTTATAGTAATATACCGACCCTGATGTTTTTGGTCTAATTGCGTTTGTTTGCATAATTGTTGAACACGAAATATAACCGTCATATATGACGGTTAAATTCCACTAATATATTATTTGTCAGTTGCAACAAAAATTATATATTTCAAAATTAATATTTTCCAGAACATGAATTTTTAAGCTTTATTAGAAATATTCCTTTTTGACTAAGTTTCCAACCCAAAAAGTGTGAGTGAGAGTATTCTTTTTACTTTATAAAATATAAATACAAAAAAATGTAGCCTTGTTGCACGTGAACATTACAATACACACACAAGTCGAATTTATTGTTATTTTCTCTTCTGTGCTTTCGCGTTCTTCTCCTCTTTCCTGACAGAGCAGTCAGAACGAGACGAATAGTGACATTTTTATGATTAACTCTAGTGTATTACATAATTATTAAGTATTAAATTTTCATAAATTAAACACTCTTTGACACTAAAATGGACCCACCCGCACAATGTTAAAAAAATCTGTATCAATATAAAGATATGGAAATGTATTTGTTAGAAATAGTGTAAAATTAGTGTGGCGAATAAAAAAATCATTTACCTGTAAGTAAAAATCGTGTGTGCTAAGTCTTAGGCTGTCATTACATATATGTTTAAAATAATAGTGTAGGAAACATTTTACTTATAAACGTTTTTCAGGTAATATTATAGATGAGATTATTGTAACAAGTAATATCCTCTGTCCTCTCAATTTTAAGAACAAGCCGTTTTCACGAGAACCCTTAATTGGGTTTATTAACAACACAGGATAGGTATTATTGCCAATATTACATTATACTACACTCTTAAAATTATAACCTAGAAACATAGCGATAAGTATTATTAAAATCAATAACATATTGAGCTCATTAAAAGTTCTCAATTGCATAAAAAAATATAATTAAAAGTACGGATCTACGTATAAGATTTTATTCTGCCCCTTTAAAAATAGTACACATTTATAACATCTACCTAGTCAATAAGTTTACATGTACGAAACAGTTATTTTTATTATAAAGCATACATCTTTACAACCCATAAAATTCCGCATTTTATTACTCATACATAAATATTTATTGCCCGCAGTTTTAGTATTGTCATACTTAGAAATTATGTTTTAATTGCGTATTTCATATGTTAGTTTAAGATTTAATCCTTAATATTTTCTCTTTGCTTTAAGTGTATTTATTAAAATATTAACATAAAAATAATGAGAAATGTGTCGTACTTCATATTGGCATTTCATTTATAACGATAAAATAAGTATTAAATATTCTAATTATACGTTCCAATCTGTATATTGTTAAGTTATATGTAATGAAACTTAAGTTTCCAGTGCCAATATATTAGTCCTCGCATTTATGGCGAAATCATAGTTAGATGTAAGTTGCGTTAACAAAGAATAAATTTGATGAACATTCAAAGGACCTTTGTTTACTGAAACGAAGATCCAATGGACTGTATGGAAATATTTTTAACTATTATTTCATGTGGATATAATAAACAGACTACAAGTGAAATATGTATTAACTAATTAATTTTAAGCAAATCATGTTTTTTTTTCTATATATACATACAATGTTTGTTTCAAATTTATTCTTTTCGACGCATTAAGTGTATTAATCTGATCTGAATGTGATTTCGTGTGTGTTAATTTATTGTTATAAACGATAATATTGTAATCTGTAAAATCTTCTACACGGACGTATTCTTAATGTAGCGCAAATAGTTGTCAGAAATATAAGTATTATAAATATAGGAAAAAACCGAAGAAAAAATACTTTTTGACTTTATGTGTCAAATAGTTGTTCGTTTTTTTCCTCCAAGATATTGTAATGATATCGAGAATAATACTGCCACATCTGACCGACATTAATGCGTAAATTATTAAACATTACATACATACATAAATATACAATAATAAATTATTAAGCTAGTCCCCACTTTGATGAGAAAATTTCAATATGTACTCGTATGAAGTATTTGACAACTTTAAAACCCTTTACAAATTTGATACACGTAGGTACAGGCATGAAATATATCTAGATCTCTATGATTTCATGTGAATTAAGTCTAGAAGCCAAACATAAAATCGGTAAATCGGTGACAACAAAAATTCTTAATGTATTAATATTATTAGAGAATAATATTTACTTATATCATTATAACTATATGAAAATAAAGATTCATCTGAGCATTTTCGTTGACTTTTTATTTAATTTCCTACACTTCATTTTTCGATTACAAAACTATTTCCAGCGCTTAAAACTATATTCTGTACTTTGATAGTTTGACTAATAAATTACACAGAGACATCTAACGGTCAATAGCAGAACACAAATTTACGTGTACACCCACTAGAGGTCAGTCTTAAATTTTATTATATTATTGAAAGTTTTTAGCAAGGCATTACATTTAGGCTCCTCCTTGTCCTTATAAAAATAGGAAATTGGCGGTAGAAAACTGCTAAATAAATAGATATTACGCAGTTCCTATATTTAAATATAAATTCCGTGATTCATTTGTAACATTGACTACATATATAGGTAATCTAAATATATAGGTAATTAATAGCATAACAATAAATTTAATTTCGTAATCTACAGTTTGCCCCTGACTTCGCTTTTGATTAAGTATCATCTAAACCTCTTGGAATCCAGAACTCACTTTATAACTCAAATATTGTATATTTTTAGTATAACTATAGAAATAGGAAAGCGAGTTTCAGGGATAAAATTTTAATTTTCTAATAAACAAAAATCCAAAACGGTCATTTTTATTATACTCCACCTCGTGCCATTCCACACTGGACATCATAATGAAAAATGTTTATCGCAAATTTTTATTAAGCTTTTAATAATCGCGGCGGAGTATAGCCAATAAATCAGCGAGGGTGAACGTCCGAGTGACCGAATCAGTAACGCCACGAAGCTTCCGAGATACAAGATATGGTTGCCATGACAACGCAGTACAAACAACCACGTGTGTACCAACGTGACGATAGTAATATAGACTAGCCTTTAGTACTATAGAGTCCGGGTTTACCCTTTATACAGCAGTAAAATTGGTTAAAATTGTCATGATGCTTTTAGTACCAAATGTTCGATTGTAAATAGAAATAAAGTTGAAACTACCTAGACTGCCTGTTATTAAAGGGTACAAATGTATGTAGGTTATAAAAAACTCGAGTCACGTGCGTCTTTGTAACTTCCTAAGAACAATGATACTGATGTTATACTTATACATGTAATTATGAATGACGCACTTAAAAAAACTTTAAATATTTAGGTTTTTTAAATCATAAGATAATAATAAATCTAAACATATTTTATTTTAAATTTTGTTAGAGTAAATATTTTCTTCAGACTTGCTGTAATGTGATCCCTATCGACCAGAATGTATTTCAAGGGAAGTTCCATGCATTTACATTAATTTCTGAGTCATTATCATACTTTTTGGTCAGAAACCTTTAATTGAAACAGCGTGACTAAAGAGGAGTTTAATTATAACTTTAACAAACGCTGTTCTATAAAATATTCATTTAAGTTCTGCGGCAGTTTTTGCAATTGGACGAAGTTTACTGTTATTACCTTAGGCATATATTTTGGGCACGCTTCACCTTAAGTAAGTACATTCAAGACTAAGGTCAAAGTTTCCGGAGAATTCCAGTAAAGCTGTTGACGTCATTTTTTTATTATCAACTTAGTAATAGGTATTAGGTACTAAAATAAACGGAACGATGTCACACACGCAACGAACGAATTTCTTGGAACCATTTACGTTTCAAATCAAACCTCAGGATGGCTGTTTGAATATATTTACAAGAATTAGCAAGGATTTGTTAACCTATAATCACAATTAAAATTAAATTAAAAGGTTTATTTTGCACAGCGCTGGAGTTTAATTAATGGAACTAAGACGCAATAAGGCACTCTTGAGTGCGTCGAGTACCTATATTACTTTAAGAATCAATTTAGTCTATCTAGAACCTTAAGTCTATATTAGTGAAATGGAACATCCATTTATATTAATAACTTTAATAAACACTAATAATTTTTTTATAATAATATCAATATTATTAATTTTATTTATATAGGTACGTTTAAAAGCCGACATCGCTGCTTTTTAACCGACTTTAAAAGAAGGAGGAGATTATCAATTCAACACGTATTTGTTTTTACACGAAAGAATCTTATTATATAAAATTTCGTTTGTATTCGCATTGAACAACCATAAATGCACGAGGATCCCGAAAGGGCGTATGTATAAATTTGTGATTTAAGTCGCTAATGTTTATGGGTATCTGCGAAATATGAAAATATGTGTGACCCTGATTCTATATTTATTCTGATTTGTGGCCCTTTCGTTTTTGAGCAGCGACGTGATTTACGTGACCTATATGTAACGTATGTTTATTCAGTTAAGTGGTAGCCGTGAAAGTTCTTGTATTAATCGTCATTCGCTTTCCTCGCTCCGCCCAGCGCCTCAGCCGTCACTGGACTGTCGTCAAGGTCACCAAACCATCAATCACCCATAAAATCAAAGTAATTTGTTACTTTTGCACACAGCTCACAATGACGTCAGCATCCAATTACCACAAAAGCTTGGGCAAAATCGATATCATATACTAGTTTTCGTTTATTATACTGAATGGATATGTAAATGATACACTAAATTTTTTATGTCAACTAAACTTATCTTTTAGATATTTAGACCGCTTTACCCAATAAATTAAAAATTATTGAAAATAACCCGAAACAAACAAGTTTTCGATAAAAAGGGGATTATCAATTTTCAATTAAAATGCCTATTTCTTAATTTTTCTTCATTTTTTTTTTCAGTTCCTTAAATTAAGTCTGATATCACAACATGGATCACAAAGTTTCAGCCTGTAGTATTTTATGGGCTTATATTTTGTCTAGTCTAAAAATACTATTAATATTTATTAGACTTTTACTAAATAATAATAATATCTAGTGCTTCTTCTTAGAGTTCTTAGTACCAAATTTTTAAAAGACTGCTAGGAGTTTTTTCCTCCGTCTTTTTTCTCCCGGTCTACCATACGGCTGAGATCCCGAAGGCGTTGAAAGCCGAAAATGTATAAGAAAAAGCCGGAAAGAGAATGTCTATGACGTTCATTAAGTGTATACCTCATATGAATAAGATAAACAAAATAATTGATTCTTGATTCAGATAGAATTAAGTTTAAGAAGTCGCGAATATAACATACAAGTTAATATACGTACGTGACCTTACAACCCGACAAGGTGGAGCTATAAGTAGGTTACTGCCAATTACCGTGCGATTAGCTTTACTCCCTGCAAACAAACGCCTTACAAACACCTTAGAAAACTCGCCGTTTTACGCGCATATATTCTGAAGAATTTCTTTTGCCTGGAAGATGGGGATCATATGTGGGACACAATTGAAACTTGCTCTCTAATGATTTCACGTTATGCAAAATCGATTAATATCTTATTAGTATTATATTTTGATTAAACCTTATGTTTTATGTATGTGCTTGTGTATTAAATTTTTTCATTAAAAAAATAAGTAGAGTCTCAATACTCCAGTGATTTTGTTAACTTCTCCAGATAAACTAAGAAGTAGGTTCACGTCAATAGTGCAATGGGGAAATGAGGGTCGAACCACGACCTCTCGATCGTAAGTCCGACACCCTACTCATTGGACTATTGCCGCTTATGATTAAAATTGGTTTGTTGATTTTACGCAATTTCTCTCTTCCAACCATATATATGTACACGACAAAATACATGCAAGTCATGTGAGCAAGTAGTACAAGGGAAAACTTTCATTATAACAATGTATACAGTCGTTCGATAGAAATCTTGCGTGATAAAAGCTCGGAAGCGCGATGATACACACACAAACGGGTACCGCGGTAGAACGATGTAATCGAAAATGTATGTACGATCGATATATTGTCACATGCACCTTTGCATTTTACTGTCCACGTAATTATACTGACAATGATACCGCTATTTAGCTTTGTCGATATACATATATGGAATTCTCGAAAGTGTTGCAGTATAATTATAAAAATGTACATATTAAAGGCTGAGTAATACTGAGTCACTTATTGTGTAGAATGTTAATTTTTAATATGTACGCAAGTAATTCGTCACAAAATTTACTAAGTGCTACTTATTCATAACCGCTCATCGTGAGTATATATATATTAAGCTCCAATATATACTCAGTACATTACATAATACACCCGGATGCATTATAATGATTCCTGGAGAGACGGTATTCAGAAGGTTTCAGGTGCATCAATAAGATAGTTATACGAATAAAGCTGTCTTTCTGAGAGACTGTTCTATTCTCGCTAAAAAGCTAGAAAGCTACCTGTCATTTATTTTCTATGATTTTGTTATTATTAACATTAAGAATCTTAATTCTCTGACTTGGCTCCGACGACCTTGGACTACACAAAAAGACAAGGACGGAAACAGACCGAAAACAGTAATATAAGGTTTTTATTCAACTGTTTGCTCCGTTGGGAATAATATTACTGGCTTGTAACAAAATTTCTAGATTACCAGATTTGTTAGTGCATGCAAATGAACAAAAATGTCATAGTTCAACTATTGTAGTACTGTCCTTGGTTCCACATGCCGACATTGGTACATTTCACACACAGAATGGAACTAAAGGTAACATTTTGAAATAGATATTGTAATATATATCTGGATAGTAAAAAAGAATATCAAGTAGAAGCTAACTTGTGGAATATTCTTGTTTTTTATTTATATTATAATTCAAATTATATATAAATAGATATTATATATAATTTATCTGATTTAAAAGAAACTTTAAATAGGTAGAATTATTAAACTTCTAATGACAACTGATTATGTATCTCGTGGTATTATGTAATTATTTTTTTTTTAATTATATGAAAAATGATCATAAACGACCATAAACAAAGGAAAATAACACAGAACGATACACGCTAAATTGAAGTCACTTTATTCTATTTAATATTCATCCGTTTATTCAACCGTAAAACAACATTTCCATATCACATAACAAAATAACTGAGATTGTATTTTTCAAGACATTATTCAAATTACAGACTTAGGGCCGAAGGTTCTGGCTAGTTCAATGGCATTTCGATGTATCACGCAAGCCTCCATTTAACTATACAATGGGTTCCGAATTATCGGGAGCTTAAGGCTCTAGTTATGTTTATGTCAAGCACTGTACATGTTTATATGCCATTCACCTTGTGGTCATGAACTTGCCAAAATGAAATTGTATAGGAGTAATTAATTAAAACAAATATATTTTTAATTTTTATTTCTTTTAAGATTCAAAACTTGAAGAAAATTGAAACAGTTTTAATGGTGTTATTTATGAAAGTTCATAAACAACACCCGCAAATTAGTAAATACTATGAAATACCAATTAAATACTATTTACAACATTGGTACTTCCGTACTTTTAGTAAACACAGGTTTGGAAAGTAGATTTAATTAATTATGTGTAACTATCAATAGTTACTTAGAAAAATATTAATAGTTACTTAAGTAAGTTAGTTAACTTACTTAAGTAACTATTAATATTTTTCCATATAAATATGTATATTAATATATGTATATAAAAGTATTATTTGTAATAAGATCATTACTATTTTTATCTTCTGCCTGAAAGGATAGGAGAGCTGTCGCTTTTTCTATCGTCTTTATTTTGAAAAATGCATTTACATATGATTTGACATAATATTAGCTTTTTAACCTTACCTTAAACTTACTTTAATTATTTAAGAAGGTACTTAATAAAACTGTTTCATAATACGTTTTGCATAAGTAAACCTCACTTCTCAGCCTTGGGGAGAACGTGGTATTTTTTAGTTCCTGAATATAAATTAAATGAGCGAATTAATGCAGTGACGGAAATGTGCGACTAAGGTAGTTTTTCATTGTGTTGCATCGCATGCTACGTGCTACGCCAATGTAGAGTTCTACGGCGTAGCTACGCGAGAGATTAATAAAAGGGTAATTATTAGAGACCGGCCGAATGTTCAGTTTCGGTTTCGGCCAAAAAATCAAGTTTCGGCCACAGTTACGGTTTCGGCTAAAAACGGCCGAACCTTTATAACCTACGTTACTATTTATAGGTAAGGCAGACCTTTGAGGTGCAAAATATATTTTTAACTATCTTTGTGAGGCTGATTTTCTTTATTGACTTTGATGTTTAATTATTTGT
>DWGW01001166.1:0-11959 GCA_018247775.1 Udranomia orcinus
AGTATGTGTGATATTACTCAATTAACAAGTAGTCTTGGTTCTTAATTGTATATCATTGGATTTTATGTATATTTATTAATGGAAGAAATTCATATTTCCTATATTTATTTTCCAAACGTGCCAACTTCATATTTTTATCTCAAAAAGTGTGTATTTGTAAATAACATTCGATGAAATCTTAATAAATTATGTCAAATTGACAATTTTATTGTAAAATTAAATGTTTTATAAAGTAGTCTTAACTGTAAAAACGTTATGAACGATAAGGTTATATTGTGTAATGTATAGTGTTTTAAAATTACGAACGATGCCAACCTGCTTTATGATAACACCTAATGTTACAATGCACAAGACAGATTTTATTATGTATTTTTTTTACTTTAAATCGATATGACATAATTTTATATACACAGTGGTTAAAGTTTTAATCATAAAATTTGCATGAAAACATTATAATTATTGATATATTATCAAAGACGCTATAATAGTGTACAGCAGGATTTCCAGCTTTTAAATTTTATCCATCGAAAATATGTAGATATTGAGATATTGCCTTTATTTTGTATCAGTGACACGTGGAACAGTGAGAAAGTTTTATAATTATACTATAAAAAGGGTAATAAAGATATTTTACGGTAGTTATAAGAGTAATCGCTTCGGCGGGCGAGGAGAGCAGCGGCTCTCGAATAGATATTAAACTAAACTTACATTAGAAATATAAATTTCAATATCAACTACTTGTTTAAATTTAAAAATGTTTATAACGCAGTGCGGTATAGTTAAATCACTCGATATTAAATACCTTTTAGACGATCGTAAATTTCTTTTAAATATTGATATTAAATTTTATTTAACTTAAACTCCTCTACTTGTACAATGAACGAAACACGTACATACAGAAATGTAAGGCTTTAATAGTTTGTAGATAATAGTATTCGTATACTCGTTCTACTGTCCTAGCGTTTACTAAAGTTTATATAACGCGTTTAAAGAGTTTTATTACTAACGAATGTTCTCTTTTTTAACGTAATGCAGGGAACGAAGTCACCACACACCTAGTAATATACGTGATTATAATTATGATCGATTGTTAAGCGTTTAAATTCATATAAACATGACCGTCTTTATGAGTTGCGGCGGTCTCGAACATATGACGTACGCGCGTGCGTGGGTCGCCGGCGCACGCGCTCGCACGCAGCACTTCTAGTTCGCGGATCCCTTGTCGCGGATCCGAGCGGCACTCGTCTGTATCCGTACGCTGTATTTTGACGAATGAGGCTCAATCTTAGTTTTATTGTTGTAGTTAGGTATAAACACATAGAGTAAAGCGAAGCGTATGTTCTGTTATATTCACTCACTCATCGACCCGCCATAATTGATACCTTACGAAGGAAACGATAGTCGTGATTGTATATAAAATATTACATAAGTTCTTGCAAAAACGCACAAAAGCCATTTCAGAATACGTATGTGCATTGTCACAAACATTGTTTTAGTATTTTCTATCACTTTGTCAGTCTTTTGGTGCATAGTAAAAACTGTAAATCGGTTCCCATGTAAGTTTGCTTCGTCCCGCACCCTTTAGTCTCGGAATATGTAAAATGTTAAAAGCGAACCGAATCAAATTAGTTAATAATACGTAGTATTTTGGAATATCCTAATATGTGCGCGCATCTAAGATTCGGGTAACCCCCGTTTTACAAATGGTTGCTTAATTGAAATAAATTTAATTAAATTAAAATGCTCAATATGTACCGCATAATTCGCATAGCGCGTCTTCGCATGTTGTCATTTAGGACTACACTTCATGTGCATAAATTCGATAATACAAGTCAATGTATTTTAGCATTCCGCAGTCGCATTAACAAATTGTTTCATGATCGAAAGCACAGTAATGAAAATAGTTGTATGATAACATTTTTATAAGATAGCATTACAATAATAATGATAATTCTAACGTCCATGGGAGCTTTGACTAGTGGGTTTTAGCGTCCTCTAAGGTTCAGCGCACATTACGTGACATTCAGCCGGCTCGAGTATACAATTGATTAAGACATAATAGGTCTTTGTACATTAAAAATTAAGCTGTTTCAAAAAGTACCACTGTCTGTAATTTTCATTATTTCAATAGAAGAATCAAGTTCTACAGTTAATGTGCGTTGAGTCTTGAGTGGAATTTTCTTTAGTAAAAGTAAAAACTATTGTACGGTAACGTCTTACAGACATCTCTTTCTCTCAAATAATTTACATACATGCATTACGAAACAAAGTTGGATCAATGTATGTACTTACATGTAGATGTCATACGTTTTAGTCCAAATATGTCTGTTAAGTAAATTGTTTCAGTTCTATTAACATTATTTATATGACGATAAAAATGTAGTTATATAAATATTTCCTGAGATAAATATATTTTAAAGATTAAAGTTGACTATACTAGCATTATTCCGTGAAACGGTGCTGCATTTTTGCTGGTTTTAAAATTTGTTTAAACGCTAGAAAGGAATATTG
This sequence comes from Udranomia orcinus, assembly GCA_018247775.1. Classification (NCBI taxonomy): domain Eukaryota; kingdom Metazoa; phylum Arthropoda; class Insecta; order Lepidoptera; family Hesperiidae; genus Udranomia; species Udranomia orcinus. Next base: position 2,512 of record DWGW01001166.1, read on the forward strand.
AATTGTAAATCGTATCGTAGTTAGCATCAAATTAATGTATTAATAAGAACTTTTGATCAGAATCATTAATCAGAAATTTATTCATGTTTCGATTTAAAAGTTTAAAATGATTTTTTTAAATGTGGGTTGTCATATTTCCAACATTTATTCGCCACACGTAGGTATATCATTGGATGGAGTCTAGTTAATATTTGAATTTACTAAGTTTTCCAGTTCCTGAGGCTAATCTGTTGTAGTACATTACGTGATTTGCATAGAGACTGTTCCTATATAATTATATTATTATTTTAACCGTTTATAAAGGTTGTGTATGTAGCGTATATCCTGTATATTGAAAAAAAACTATGTTAAGTGTTTCGTACATATTTTAAACCCAAATGTTAGAAAAGTCAAACAACGTATTTTGTTAAAATAGACGCCACGTTTTATTAACGTGTCATTTTATTAAAACTCAATTTGTCAAAATTATTCGCTAAAGTGTGTTTCAAATCTAGACTTATCAAACGATGTACATATGTGTATACCATAACTATTATGTTCCGAAAATGAGTTTACCTGCTTAAGAAGTGTCTGTCCTATCGTAAATATATCAAAATAAAATGCATGAGAATAATTGTAGATACTAATCAATAAGATTTAGTTGAACGAATTTAAATTGTAAAGAATCCGAGTGTGTCGGTCGAAGTAAGCGCTGCGAGAGGGCGGGGCCGAGCACTGTGCGCGCCAAATCGGGACTATTGATCGTTTCTGTATTGTCTCAGCAATTTTCCAAACTTACATTAAGTGATACTATGCAGTTCAAGTTTCTGTGATTCTGTATGACAGCGTTTAATATGGGCACGGTATATTACATTGGTTTAATGTTAACGAGCGGCGTATGGGGTTGGGCCGCACGCGTGTCCCGGTGGCGCGCACAGTGCAGCGATGTATACGATTTCTGCTCAATGCACGGTGCTCAACTGATATTAGTGCTTTGATATTTTCAGAAGTTTCTCTTCAGAAGTTATCACTTGTCTTTTTGCGGTTAGGGTTATTAATATGTTCATAATAAATATGTAAGTGATCATTTTTTTCGGTACCTGATCATCATATTGTCATATTTAATTGGGACATATAACCGGTTATTTAATAAGCTCATCATAGTACGTGTGAGAGTGGCGACACGTATTTCGACTTACGCGTCACTCCTGCGTACTATGGTGCTACAAACGGGTTTTGTTCTGCGTATAAATATTTTCTGTTTCGCACAATAACATCTTGACTCATATTTAAAGTGTGATTTTATATTAAATGAAATGCTTTTTTGTTTCATTTATACAGCTTACGCATTTTTGATACGCTGGTGCCTATAATTTAAATTAACTAAATTTATGTGTCCATTATATCATTAGTTATATATTTAATCATTTTGAAACAGCAACATTGTTGTTTTGTATAACTCGTGTGCTTGCCTGCTAAAATAGATATTTAGAAATCGTATAAATCGGTGGTATAGGAGGAGAGAGGGGAAAGTAGCACAAGGATGGCCTACGGACGATTCGTCTATATTATTGGACTGTGCGCGTTAGCTTTATTAGTAGTAGAATACGAGTAGATAGGAGAATTATCTTGACTTTATTAGGACGCCTCGGAGACGCCTACATTGACACACACGCGCCCACATAGCTTTGGCTACATTTTGGTTACGGTTAAACTGTCGCACCAGAGTTTAGGATGATAAGAACGCCACGAATTCTTATATATTTTTACATAATCAATGGTGCTGTCTTTCTACTTAGTTGAGGAGGTAAGCGAATGTAGGTAGATAAATATTAATGTTGTTTCTTAAATTTGCTATTTTTATAAATACTCGAATCATACTACATCGAACTATTATTTTTAAAGGAGTCGCTAAAAATATAAAAATATTAATGAAACGAGTGGTAATACCATAATATATGTATTGATGTACGATTCTAAGTTATTTTAAGTGTAGATAGGAAAATCAATGCGTATATGTTGACGCCAGATATCTCTGTGAGTTGTAAGCATACCTGTTAATCATCAATATGACGTTTTTGCGCGTGTAGTGTATAGAATAACACAAGAGTGCTCACGCATCTGGTCGCGGGCGGGGCTTCACAGGCCACGTCTTCTCTATGAATTTACTATATACGGGAAAACGTTATTTGTTAAATAACTTTCGAGTAGTTTGTTTACTTGTAACCCGCCCGTTGACTACCCGCCGCGGCGTCCTAGTGATATCGGTGAAATTTATATTTTTTTATACAAAGATTATTATTACTAGTTAGGTATATTATAATTAAATAATTTTGCTTATTATTCCTGCATCGACTACATTACATATTATGTCAGATATCTTATTATTTATCATGTTGAATTATATCAAATTTGTTCAATTATATGTACATGAATATACGAATTAATGTGATAAATAAGTTTGTTGTTTTATTAACATCTCTTAAACTGTTCCTACATCGCAGCCTAAAGTACAATCTATAAACGAACATGAATAAGTAAGTAAGTATGAATCCTTTACAGTATTATTATTATTATATGTCGCTTTAATGTAATTGAGTAAGTAATTAAAGAATTTACTTAAGAAACGAAGTCATGAAGTATTTCGTGATAATGCTAAAAATTAATTATTACGGATATTCAGTATCATGGATGATCTATGCGATTTAACAGTGAAAATATTTGTTTCATCGCATTTTACCACTGCTTCGAATTGTGGCTTTACAATAATTACTAAATATGGTGAAGACCGTAAAAACATGTTTGGGGCACAACTTATTTTTTTGCATTTTATCTGACTAACGACATGTTAGAGTACGCTTTTCACGTCCTTAATAAATAGATAACATTAAATATCAAAAAGCAAGAAAGAAAAGAAATTTAAATTGGAATAAAAGATGAGATAAAAATGTCCGTATCGAGCTCGCGACGCAGGCAGTGCATTATAACCTCATTCCTCTGTAATTAGCATGCTTAATTAGCGGAAGACGGCTGATCTAATTAATAAGGCGACGCGACGGCGAGTGCGCTAATACCCGCTATTATCTTGCTTTCGAATAAAAGTAGCTTCCGTAAAATTCTTCAATCAGATATAATGGGACTTATAGATTAAGTATTACCGGGAATGTTTAAGCAAGATGTAAATACATTTTTGATGATATTGGAATTTTTATCATATACTATATCAATATAATTTTTATAATATTCATCATTGTAAACCTGATCTTAATTGATGTTAGCTCTGTTTTGTACATTTTTTATTATTTAATTATACTTTTTATACACGTATTCACTTGAGCTACTGGATGGTGAATGCTTCAACGAACTTTGCCCGCTCGACGCCAATCTAAAGACAACTTAATAATTACTCCTGTAATATACCAAAAGTTTAAGCATTCTCAAATAAATAAATGAATATTTGTTTTTCCCGCGAGGATCCGTAAACACGTTTGCGAGTCGTGTGAAGTCCCTGCGATAGAAATACACTATCCGCACCGACTTACTCGCCTTAACCGTACAGCAAACAGCGGAGTGTGGACAGGTCCTAGGTATTTAGAATATCTCAGCTTGAACAGAAGATATCCTGTTTGTTCAGTGCCTCTACGAGTCCTCGCTGTGTTTATTTGCAGCCGAGTATGGACACTCCGTAAACATTCACATTGTGTGCCTATGTACACCCCCGCCTACTTGATTTTGATATTGTTGTATTATTGTTTGGCTTGTTTTAATTTATTATTCATTAATTTTAACGAAATAATGAATTTATTTAAATTAATTTAAATTCAAATTATTTAGTACAATTATTCACCGATTGGGCCATATTGTACGTTTTATTACTGGACATAATACATTATCTTTATGATGCTTATTATTGACTATCTAATTATCATTCTGTAAAATGTAGTATGTGTTCAATGAAAAAGGCCTACCTTTAAGTGAAAATAAAATAGTAAAATGATAAATGATAATAACAGAAATATTGAAGACAAAGTAAAAATGATTACGATTTGAACGTAACTGTATACTAGACGCAGCTTACAGGATTTGCTTTCAATAAATGCGTCCGCACAGCCGCCGCCGTGTTTGCTTTAATTCAATCCACGCTCCCTAAGCTGCCCGGACTAGTCTAACTGAACAATCTGAATCATATTGAACAAATGCATTTGCAATTCTAGACAATACAATTACATTATACAATGTTTCCATTTAAGTTTGTTAAAAAAACTTTGACCACAAGAAATACATAAAATATGCTCAGATTATTTTCTCTTAAGTAGTTATTAACACATTAATTATCTGTAAAAAATCATATCAAAATAAAAAACTTTTTATCTCAAAAACACGAGCGCTGCATGTAAAATGTATATTTGATTACTTTAAAACATTCAATATGGACGCTCATGAATATTTAGAGGTAAATGAGCTCACCTCATGGGAGCTTTTGCGATGATAAAAAATAAATAGTTAATAGGAGAGGAGAGAACGATGTTCGCGTACGAGTCAATGTTGCAGATGTTGAGTGAACGCACGTAGCGGACTCGTAGCGGCGCTACGGCGATCCCGCTACGGCGTAGTCGCCCCGGCACTCTCCGAGATTACTACTCGCGTCAGATTCCTTAAGAAATGATAAAGAGCATATCATTCGCTGTATTACTGTCCCATTGAGATACTGACTGTATGGATGTTCCCGATCTAAGAGTAATCAGGAAATGTATGTCGAAATACCTTAAGTATATCATACTTGTACAGTGATGTAAGTAAATATTCATTGTTGTAAATATTATAAGAACAAATTTATCTACAGGATAGATTTTTTCTGTCTTTTAAGGTATTATGATATTATAATTCCTCGTAATTAAAGGCTTTGAGTACAAATATTATTCTATTCTATTTCAGCGTAGATATTTTAAAATCGTTGAATGTGATTGACCACTGTGTATTCGACACGGGTAACATCGGTCAAGTGATCCAACGGTCGGTTGTCTGAGTGCATTAAATATTTGCGATCATGAGTAAATCCCTTAACCCCGACTTACACCGCTAATGCCGCGACGTAATGCCGCTGGCCTGCAGCCGGCCGCGCCGTATAATCTGCTTTGTTTAGCGATTATCTTAACGCGGATAATCCCGCCATCCCGGTCCCGCGATCTCGGTCCCGGTGTCCCGCACTCCGCGCCTGTTAACGACGTCACCTACAACGTTACTTTATTTGCTGTTGCATATAATGTCCTAATTATTATGATTTACGGAATGTTCGTTAAATAAAACTGCCGTTAAATTCACGTTATGGGTGTAAAAGAGCGCGCGTGTAATGAATTAGAACAAACTTCCACTAATTGCGCTCTATTATACATATTTTTATTTTTTATATAAATAATAACGGCTCAAACATGGTAGAGTTAAACAAATTAAACTGAATTCTAAACAAAACTTTATTACAACGAATTGTCACCAGAGCTAGCTAGCTTTTCGTTGCATGTAAACCTTTATAATAAAATATCCTATATTATAAGCATACTTTAACAATTATACAGATCTCATAGTTTAATTAATACCATACACTGCAACGTTGTTTGTTCAGTGTAATACTGCGTTACGACTCTACGTTAATAAACAAAATTGGCTGCATCCCGAGAGAATACAAACTTTTGATTAGATGAAATACTTCTTCCAGTTTGTTTATATGTCTGAACATTATACAAGGTATATGTCGTACATGACACTGTACAAACAATACTCGCCCAAGTGAGTTAAGAATATAAAATTAGTTAATCAGTAAAGAAATGTCTGGATAATGTCTTCTGACATGTTTGAAACTAATGGTTTACGTTTTTTCACGTCGATAGATGTTGCTTTTCAGACAAAACAATAAGGTATCTTACATAAAACATATTTCTTTCTTTGGCGGACGGTGGCGAGGAACTTGGCCATACACACAGCAAAGGAAACGAAATGGGAGCAAAGGAAGGAAATTGCACCGGAACGACCTCTAGCGGAGGTAATAAGAATACATAGAGTAAATTAGCATCGCGGCACTCGCCCCGAGCGGCGCAAAAATTAAAATGTAAGCCATCCTCCTTCGCCATGTTATTATTATAGCGCTGGTTATCCTTTTTATGAGAGTCTCGCAGTCAAAAGGCAAAAATGCAAATCTTATACCATCTCTTCTTATAACTTTTTAATTGTCCGTCTATCTGTATATCATACTCATGTTACATCATGAAATATAAACAGACAAATCCAATAAACCCGTAGTAAATAGCCTGTGTTGGTGAACCTTAATTAAATATAAAATAAAACAAATAAATAAAAAACCTAAATATTTTGACGCTTTCTTAGTGGCTTTTTTATACTTATAAGTGGAAGCTAACATGCTGTCCACCTCATGGCAAGTGGTCACTGCCGCCCATGGCGGTCTTAGGTCGGTCTTAGGTCGATCGCAAATTTGTTCCTACCCTGAGGGCAAAGTATGATTCCCTTATCACACCTTTACAAACCAAAACATAGCAGCAAGTACTGCTATATTATATGTATATTTTAGGAAGGCAGAAATAAGTGTAGTGGTGGTGCTTCCGGAGTTAAGGGCTCTACCACCTAGTTTACAGAATAGATTGGATTAGTACAACCAGTCGTCAACATTTCTGTACCTCCCTGAAACGTGGGTTGATCAAAAATATTATCAAGTCACTCAGTAGTTTATGAAGACGTGCTTTTAGAACACTGTTCTCCTGCACATATAGAGACATGTGGTGATTATTTTGTACGTAAGGAACATTTAATTTAAATTATTCGACATAATTATAAGTGTATAGTAACACTTATAATTATGTCGACCACACGCAATATGCTACACGGAAAAAATATTTGAGGAACTTTTTATTGAAGTACAAAAGTTTGTGTATAGCGAAACATTAGGTACCTGCACTGTTGATAATGTCTACGCTGCCTAATTGCCGCGAGAGTTAAATGTAACCGCCACCCGCCCGCAAGACAGCAATTAAAAAGTTGGAGCACTTTGCTGGGGCACGCTGTCCAATAGTTCGTTAGCGACTATGATCCTAGCTGGTAATGATGTTGAAAGTCTTTAAACATCTTCAATAACCTCTTAACACTTTAAATCGGAGTTTGCTGAGGTTCAGAAGATTGTTCCGCGTTACATAGTAACGAACCTTCGCTTCTAACTTCTGTTACCTGAGAAAAAATAACTTATATTTTGGCGAACCGAGCTTTAACTTGGAAAGACGGGCCGACTGGAATAAAAATGGAATAACTTAATTGCCGTTACGAATAGTACGAGTTAAGAGCCATTGTAATCATTTTCTCAAAACGATTTTTTTTAGATACTATAGTAAAGTTTGCTATGGTGGCCTAGAAAAAGATTAATTTTCTCCAAGTTTTAAACTAAAAAGCTGAATCATTCTTAGCTCCTTTCACTGCCCTTACCCGTGATCTCAGAGCTATTGGAAAGCAATTTAAATATGAATGCAGATAGAATACCCGGCGAAGGCGTCGTGCGCGCCGCGACCCGCCCTTTATTCAATTCAGTTTTGCATAAACTGTTTACACCGAGCCCGGCGATAGTGCGTCTTTTGACGACGCGACCTTTACTTGTATCGCTCGAGGAATTCTACATTCAATATCCACGGTATATTCTTTATTGCTCCCATAATAGTGTGTCCGTCATTTCACTAGAATGATTGTGTATTGGGGTTTTTATTTCTTACAAGGTTAGACATCTTCGTATAATTTTAAAAGAAAATTAAATTTAGTGGTTTTGCGCCGGCTGGTTTCATGCTGGATTGCATAAAAATATATTTTGTTATCTTACTAAAAGTCTTATAACTGACTGAGAAGATGTCATGGTTCCTTAAAAAGACATTCAATTAGCATAAAACAAAGTAATCAACAAATACCAACCTTACGAGCGTTGAAAGTACAAACAGCAAATATTCAGATTATCTAAACAAGTGTAGAGAAATGAGTTATCTTTGTAGCTTGAACCCCGCCCCCCGCACGCCCGGCACCCCGCGGCCCGCGAGTCGCGTCTCGCGGCGAGTGATATAAAGTTAAGCAATAAGTATTACAAAGCTGAGTGTTTGCTCACACAATATGCGAGGAGTTGCGCACATTACGCGAACAATCCTCGGGTAAACAAATTAGTTGCGGCGAACTTGCTCCGCGCCGTTTACACAAGCGCGGATCCCGGCTACATTCACATTTAATAATAAATTCACCAAGAGAACATATTCCCTGTATAAAACTTTATACAAGCACGTATTTTAACTAATTCGCTCAGGGCGTCGGCGAAATTTTAATGTTACTCAACGCCATCTAGTGGCGCCGCTGAATTAAGTACGTTGAACAGCTTAAATACGAAATGAACATCGGGCTAATGAAGTTACAGTCCAAACTTAAGAGCCACTTAATCCCGGAAAAATCCTGGGCTTAAGAGATTGCTTTTACGGATCTCGTCAAAGGCGAACAATAATGGAATTTATGCGATAATAAAAAGTCAATAAGCTCTAATTAAAGATACCTGAAGAGTAAAAGATAAAGGACCATACCGCCATCCCTGTAAAAAGTTACATAAAACGTAGGATGGAATGACTTAAGGGATTCTATAAATAATAAATATAATCACCTACGTGTTCTATCTACATAAGTAACCAAAATGATAAGGCTGTAAAGATAAAGCAAATGTAAATTAAAGGACCTTGATCAAAATCGTTGATTTCGAGAAACTTTAAAGTGCAGATCAGACACTGGCAACTGCATCGCGTTTCACTGGAACTCGATTAAATTGCAGAATAAAGCCATATATCACTCAAACGGTATCAGGGCTCTCGGTTACATAGACAGTAGTTTTGGTATCGAACTTTATAGAACTGGCGCACAGTTGTCTGAAGGCAAAAGTTGCAAAGTGAGTCGGAGCTGATGTCGCGGCCCGAATTTGTTGTTATGTATGGAGATGTCGCGACGGGAGACCGCCGCAGGGCTGGCTCTGTGCGAGAATCAACAATCAAATACTTTTATTTGTTATAAAATATACAAATACATATAATGAACGTTATAAAATTAGTTTATGGATTTACAATATACTGTGGAAAACTTCCAGCACAATTTTGTATGTCTCACTACGATATGCCCTTGGTCCGATGTTCAGGGTCTGATATTAGTCCATGATCATCTGCTAACAAGATCAAGTAAATTTGTTAACACTATTTCTTCAGGTATACAAACTGCCAGTGTAATTAATTCAATTCCAAGTGCTTTTACGATACTTTTTTTGAGCATTTGGCATTATGGTTGCTACGCTGGACTATCACTCGAAGCCCTGGATTCGATAGCTGGTGAAATAAAAATTTGAAGAGGGGTTTAAAATGTTTGTTATTGGCTGTTTGTGTTCTCCTCTTTGACGTTGTGTTGATGT
>DWGW01001167.1:0-11959 GCA_018247775.1 Udranomia orcinus
GGTGTGAATAAATAAACGAAATACTGGTGACTTCGCGTGTATGATTCCTCTGTTCATGTTTCTTCTTCACAGCAACAGAGATGCAGTTTTCTTGTCTGATTATTTCTTTAATTGCCAAGTATTTTTTGTTGCTTCTTCTATATCTGTTATGGCGATGCCTATAACAAGATGTACATTAAATCCAGTCGAAATGTTTATCGAAATTTGATAGGGAATTAATTTAACAATTCATAAATTTAATTGATTTTTTTTTCAATGTTAAATGCTAAATATAAAATACATTTTATAGTCATTTTAATAGTTATCTTCAGGTGAAAGTTGCGTCTAAATCGGTAAAACCAATCGCAGATCTCTCTCGTCAGGAAACTTAATTGGATTGTTTACTCCGCTTTCTATTGTAATACATGAAATGTGTATTTAGCCGTATAAGGTGTATCTTTGATTAAATTTGGGTCAAACCTAGATATGGCAGTACTTTCTGAGAATAATAATGTTTATTTAATAACTAATATCACGACCATCGTTATTTTTATTAGATATATTTATTCTGTAAAAATAGTGTTTTCTTCAAGCAGTGGATTCTTAAAGTAAATCAAGGGACTTAACTTTTTAATACCTTTATATGAAGTTTATAAGATAATATAATATTTAAGTTCTAAAATGTATTACGGTCAGCATCGTGAAACTTGTAGTACTAAATAAGTATCGTTACTTACGTTATTGATGCTGATTTTATGTAATAATTGTATGTCTGAATTAAGTATGAAATATTTATAATACAAAATATAAAAAAGCATAAATAAAATTTTTCGTGAATTTAGATCATGCTTCAGATATGTTTATAATAAGTTTCTTACCAGCTATTAAGTTATAATAACCTATTTTATATCATAACATATTTTATTTATGTTCATTTATTTGATCATTGCTATACACAAAAACAACAGTTTACATGGTGTTTAAAGAATAATATATTTTATTATTAGATTTATCTTATTAAGTTTTTTTTACTTTATTCCGGGTACACATTTCTCGTTTTCATCGTTCAATATTCGATAGCAAACGAATACAGCACGTAGATAGTATTATTACAAGATAAACAACAAACTTATTACAAGTAGCCTTAATAATAGTAAAGAAAGTAGGTAACAAAACCATCTTTGGTACCAACCGTCAAGCAATTAGCGGCCGGAATTGAGTTCGGAAAGTAGGACTTTTGAATTGGTAACAATTGATTGGAGATTGGCATGGAATGCCTCACGTGCTAGATACCAGAGAAAGATTAAACAGTGCGTCTTGTAGCTTTTATTACACTGAAGCAGCAAATCACATTGAAGCAGCAAAACGTACGTAGTCCACCTGGCGGTATAGTTACCGCCCGTACTTCTGTGATCCTAATACAGGAAGAATATCGACAGTGACGTAGCTACCTAGGTGGCTAGGTGGAGTCGTGCCCCGGGGCCCCCACGCTCAGAGGGCCCCTGGTACTCTGACTTACAAACTATAAATTGAACTAGTGGAAATCTCTCCCACATTTGCAAAGAAAACCGATTCCAGGAATATTAATAATTTTAAAAGTATTTAAATATAACACGAACGAATACGGAACAAACGATATTAAATAGTTTAGTTGGGGCCCTGTTTTTTTTGCCCCAAGACCATTGGTTACCTAGCTACGTCACTGAATATCGAAGTTCTTTTATCGTTGATCTGTGGTCGGCGTATATCACACAACTCCGGAGGACTAAGTTTGAACGCCTCGGTTAAGCCTCCCTTGCCTTTAAATACGGCTGAATTCATTTTTAAAACACAGTCATGGGCCACCGACTCTATAATAGAGTCTGTAAAGTAGGTCTTTTGAGAGCAGCGATAATTTAATTATTGGGTACAATTAGAACTTGTATCTAGAGTTCGCGGCTGCGGTTGTGGAGTTGCCAAAAAAGTTGGAAAACGTAAACAGTAAAGTTTGCCAAATTTTTAACTCCAGTTCCGAACTCTTCCAGTGCGCTTGTAAAAGTTCAAGCGAAGAGTTTAAAGTCTCTCTTTGAACAAAAGCGGACGAAAATCCGACGCTTGTTACAAAATATACTACCGGGAGGCGTTACAGAAGATATTGTGTGAATATTTGAAAATTGAAATAAAAATAAATGTACGAAAATTATTTATTGTTGACAGTTCGACAAAAGTGTTACAAACAAAATAATTGGTAGAACATTCTACCCTATTCGGGCATACAATAATTTGAATTAGTTTAAGGAGTACAATTACAAAAAACACTTAAACACTTAATTTATTTATTGAAATAAAATATTTTTTACTTGACAAGGCAATTACTAATAAAAGAATTAGTTTAGAACAGACTATCCTATTCGGGTATACAATAATAATTAATTAATCAATCGTTGGTTTTCACTGACTAAATGAATAGATTAAATTCTATGCTAAAATATTTTATACCCATATTACAAATTTACATGAGCCAGCAATCATTACTTAGTATCTAGTATTATATATAAGCCCTTCGGATCCCACACATCAGCGCTTTGCTATCAAATAATTATTTATTTGCAATTAGATTCTAATTAATTAATGCATTAATTAACGGAGTAATTTAATTATTTATTTGAAGTGCCCAGCTCTATGAAGTACAATATGAAATAGGTGATCTACTTTCCATGGTAATTTGCATAACGGTATTAAAACGTTACGGTTACGCATTACATGAGTTAGTAAAGAATGGATACATAATTGTTATGTTCGTACAGTTTTACTTGAGGCTATCTGATCTGTAGCGGTCAGTATAGACCTCATCAACACACCTCAACGGTTTAAAGTTGGACTCCGGAGACACCATCGTCACTTATATCCTACATTATAACAGCAATATTTGCTGCTGTGTCCTCGGAGCTAGCAACGCATTTGATATCGACTTAAGAAAGTTCGAACTTGGTTTGTAGAACAGATGTTTAAGCGGTAATAGCCCAATAGGCAGTCGAATTTACGATCGAGAGGACCTCTCGATACCAACTCCATCATTGCACTATTGACGTAAAACCATTGCTAACAAGTGCTTGAGGTTAGCTGGAAGTAACAAAATTACCAGTACGTATTGACATGTTAGTAGTTTATAAAAAAAGTTCATGAAACCATGAGGGTAATATGTAAACGGGTAAATTTGTTCTATGTATACAAATATTATATTGTTGAAAATCAGCATTTTTAATAATAATAGGGGGAAACTCGTTGGTTCCTGTTTGCATAAATAGGTCCAATTATTAAGCCTTTTAAGGCAAACACAGCGTACTAATTAAGGTGATTGAAAATTTACAAAAAATTTGATTGTTAAAAAATATTTAAAGCACAAAGCGACAATTTTACAATTAATATCAACTCATCAAAGGTTATGAAAACAAACTTCTAAATCCTCTCTTCAGTAGTGCTACTACTAGTGATTATTTCACTGCATGAGTCAAACTATGCATGCGCTTGCGCACGACCGTTGAGTCACCGCTGGTTTTTAGGCGACTCCTTGCCTTGCCTTTGTTTTTTTGCACCGACCTACCTACCGTTCGTTTTTGTCTACATTTTTGTTTTTGGCTGTCAATTTTTTGCCAACTTCAATTAATTTAATGAAGATATAAAGTTGATTACTATGGCGCGTCCGTTATGTTTTTTGTTTGTTTTCTTATTATGTGTGACAGGATAATCGTTATTTGAATGATTTTCGTCTTATAATTATTTGGGTGTTAACTAACCACTGCAGGTAGAATTCCATCTGCAATTAACTAGTAGCTCATTTATGATAAATGTTCACATTTAGTTATTATTCGTCTCATTGTCTCACTTATTGATTATGGAGCTTCAATTACCTTAATAATAACTGTTCAAAATTAATTTAATAGTCCGTTTTTATTATTGTTTATTAAATTTATAAATTCGAACATGTATATTTTTGGTGTAATACCTTTAAATTGAGTGATGACGTCTTTGAATTATTATCCAAATGAAAATTGTTTTTAGTCGATTTATTAATGAATTATTTGAATTACTAATATTAATTTGATAATAAAAGATAATATAATAACGACAAAAATAATGATTTTCTTAGCCAAAATAACGATTTTAAAAACAGGTCACCTCGTTCAACGTTTAAAAATCAAAAAAAAATTGTTTCAAATTTAGGGTTTGGTCCAACCAAACATAATAATCTTTATTGTATTGATTTTCGTTGTCTATCAAAAAACGAACAAATTGTTTCCGTTAGTTTGTTTCTAATTTCCCTTCAACAACCTTGATAAAGTCTAATGAGTGCGCTCACTTGAAAATAATAAGTCAATGTCCAATTCGCTTTCAATTAGTAAATCAATTGGAGGGCTATTAGTTAAAGTGTTCCGTCCAGACAGTGCGGGTACAAATTGTATGAATCACTGATAACGGTGATCTGAGATGGAAAGAAATGGGTTTCGAAAGCAAGTATTAATGACTTTAGAACATTCAATTAGTAACCTTAAAACATTTCTTGAACTATTAAGGATTCTTATACATCTAACGTTTTGGGTCCTATGAAAGTAACCTAAGTTGTTATTGTCGTTTTTAGACATTTTAAGGACTATTAAAGATATTTCAAAAATATGTACATTTCTTAGGTTTTATTTTTTTTCGTTTTAAAACAACAAAGTTTACATTTTAGATAATGCTAAAACCATTGGTGTGGGCTCTACAAAAGTAATCTCATCTACTAAGCTACTTAGTTCTACAGAGTCCTTACCCTGTTTGAGAATGGGTAAATGTTGACACACACTCGATAGCCATTTCTTGACATAAAAAATAAGAACGACAGTCACTCCAAGACTCCAGATGATGTTACAACATTAAATGGGTGAAGTTCAAAGCATCTGCAAGCAAATGACTATACACAATTAGGTCGCGGACGATACAAAAAGGAAACACAATAAAAAAATAAAACAACAGTATCCAAGCATGGAATATTAAACGGCGGAACATAGAAATACTCTCTCGTTTATATTTTTGTCGTACTAAAAATAAATCGTAACAATATAGCCGTGAGTGCCGTGAGACATAACATGGCCGCCGTTTGTGACGTGCTATGAATTTTTGAAACCGGTACCTACGCCGCGCGCCTCCGAAACGGGACAGGTATGAGAGAATAACTTTTGTGTATCAATAAAATAAACATTAGTACACTCGTAGTCTAGTATCATCGTGAGACACAAATTCGATTACGCCACAACCCTTTCGAATCTAACGCATGTGTCTTATTTGGCAGATATGAGCGTAGTACCTATATTAATATAATAAAAGTTAAGCGTTGGCAGTGTGTGTAGTAGGTCTACTCGGTAACTACAAAGTTCTAGTTTCGAATCTCAGGAAAAAAACTAGTATATAAAAAAGCAAACATTAGACTGACAGTCTAGTACTTTAGCGGGGACCTACATTTTACGCGTCCCAATTTTCTATCATGTAAAAGATTTTATTATCCATAACTTTATCGTTAAAAACGTCGTTGTTGTTTTTAACTTCCATTTATCTTTTAAAGTTATGTATGTCGCACCTAGAATTCTTACTTGTTTATGTTTATATTTATGTAATTGTTACACATTCATCATTGTTATATTCGTCAGCTGAGGTTGGCAACATTGCGAAATGTAGTTGTTTGTTGAGTTTACGCGGGAAGCAAGTAAGGAAAAAAGATTATCACACCAGTCTTAATCCGATTTCACTGCAATCCCATAACAATCCATTTTATTTATGTGTAATCCACTACTTTACTGAACGGTCGATATAATCAATTGTTTTATTTGAACAAAATTAAATAGTAAACTTTGTGTCTGTGTCATCCATCATAGACAAAGATAGTCTACACCTCTCGTCTATATTGTTCGTAAAGTTATATAGTAAGTTATAGTTGTAAGTTATATAGTAAAAGGCTTATCCTTTAACGTTAAAAAAGACGGTAAATCGAGCAATAAACCTTCTGTAATCCTAATTAACGTTACATCATCGCTGCTAGTTTTTCCTTCCCGCCATTTTTTCACGAAAAGGCCGAATTTCACTCTCGGGCTTAAATAAATAAGGCCGAAAGCTAAAGAAATGTAAATTCGAAGCAACCTTGCCCTCTTGAAATATTCGGACGAAACGGGATATAAATTATATGAAAGAAGAAGAGCAAGTAAATAATTTATCTGTGGGACTTTTTGTTTTTTTTTTGAGATCTTATCTGTTATTATCTATGGTAATATAGACCTACATTTATGATGAAATAAATTCAGTTTTTTTGACTAATTGACTGGCAATTGGCTGATTATTAAAATGATAAAATTATCGTTTTCTTACCTATGTGTTTTGTAATTGTTAACAAAGTATCGAGGAAAATAGTCCTGAAATTCTCAGTACCTATACAGTCTTCTGCTATGATGAAAATATTTTTATAGTACAATTCCATTGATATTCATAATAAGATAAAATGTTCGTGGAAAAACGGATAATGAAATTTTAGATAACATTATTATATTGTGCTACGGCGAAAAATACAAGTTACTTTTAATAAAAAGGCAAAGGGTCGGTCGAAGGCCGTTTCCGATCAACATTACATAGTACATTTGCGTAGTTCGACTTTTCCGCCATTTTGTACCCAAAAGGCTAAAATTCGTTTTCGTTTAAATAAATAAGTGCTCTGAATTCAAAGAGTTGCAAATGCGAAGCAACCATTGTTATAGAAATTAAAAAGAAATATTAATAAACAACTTTAAACTGTGAATAGCGAATTTATGAAACAAAAATAAAATACCCATATTTTAATATTAATTATCTTTCCAAAGTTTCGATTCGATACATTATATGAAATTGGTTAGTTTCTTTATACATTTGCAAGAATAACAAAATATCTATATTTTTACAAAATACAGTACAATAAAATGTGACGAATGACTCATAAAAAATATTTTTCGATTCAGCACATCGTCCTTGAAAATACTTTTTATAAAAACATAACATAATGTGGTTTCCATGTTTTTAATAAAAACATTTTCTCTCATTAAAAACATAGGATACGTAATTTCTATAGGTTCCTATAGATATGTAGTAAATATATGTGGTTCCTCGGGAAATTTAATATGTACATTCTTTACTGAAACAGGTTAAGCCCCTGTCGTTACGTTAGCATAGTTCGACTTTCCGCCATTTTGTCCCGAAAAGGCCTCTTGCATCGTTGTCGAGCTTAAATAAATAAGAGTTCTGAATGTAAAGAGATGTAAATTTGAAGCAACCATGCCTCTTCGGATATTCCACTGAGTGTCTAACTTAGGGATGTTATAACCAGAATAAATTTAAGACGTAAATACAGTGTAGAAGGAAAGTTGAACTGGTATCGATATAAAATGTTAGTGGGAAATAGCTGGTGGTTTACTAGAATTTTCTAGCCATCACATCTTTAGATCCTCAAAGTTTATTATCAAACGTACCTAACTTTGAGAACATTATGGTCAAAGGGTTCATAACATAAGCACTTATTAAGGAAAAATTGTAGAGAATTTTGTCTTTGAGTGATAAACAATTTTTAACATTCACATAGGAATGTAGTTCTTACCCACTAGTAGGTATATAAATTGGGGCATTATTTGAGTCTTTAGATAATTGGCTTTACCCAAACACTGGTCTGCACATCAAGTTCATAATTAACTAAGAACAACACCTTGGATAACGTGATCAATGAACGGAAAGGTCGACGCCATTGAAGATGAAGATAACATTAGCCTAGTTCGACTGTTCCGCCATTTTTGTCCCGAAAAGGCGAATTTTCGTACTGAAGCTTAAATAAATAAAGGCCCTGGAGCTATAGGAATGTAAATTCGGAGCACCAATGCCTGTCTGTAGAAGCATTTGGCCGAGAGCCCTTACATAAAAGGTAGCTTCGTCTGTCGGTATGTCCGATTAAACTGAAATAAATTGTGATGAGACTCAAAAGGAACTTTGATTTTGACTTTGTTTTTTCTATTTGATTTTTATCTTCTTAGAAATAGGTCGAACAATTTGGATAGGATTCTTATAGATCGGAGACATTTTTCTAGTAAAGTTTATTAACTGAGTATTAGAATCGGACGCAATGTGACTGAATAATTACTAACATTATGGTATACAAAAAAAGTAACTTAATAAAAGTGCGAGCAAACTCAGGCACTAAGGTTGTCGTTTATAAATAAATGATTTGCGAAACTTCTGTCCTAGGGTACAATTTATTTCAGGGCGGCATAGAAATATATCGATATTACGTGACAGTTTTAGGTAACGCTGAGTTAGTACCGAATTTGTGTGTAGCTCCACATACATATATTTGCAATATGTTATTTAGTGTTTGCATAATGGCTTCCCCGTGTCATCTCGAAGAGAAGATGCCATAGATGGATCTAGAATAGAATGTAAGTCCGTATTTGGTACGATAGATGGGCGTTTGTAAACCAATTGTGTCTAACAAATAAACCTCTGTAAAGATTTTGTCAAACAGTCAACAATAAATGATGCTAATTACAATCCTCATTTTATTCTCACAGTTTTTTTTTTCATTTTTTGTCTAGTCTACCTATGATCGCTGCAGGCCGATGGAGTAATTAAAATCGTATGACGTTTATTAAGTGTATTTGTACACGTCATAATGAATAAAGATATTTGAAGTTGGAGTTTGTACACATAAAAACGTTATTTTTCAAATAGATCCCAGGAAAGATGCAGAAATCCGTAGAAAGTTGTCATGTTGAGACGATTTGTTTTCACCATATCACTTTATACCACATAGTGGAACTGCGGTGTCTTCTAGTCCAGATGAAAGAGGTCAAGGGTTCATATTCCAACAGATATAGTACACTAGCTGTCACCTGCGGCTTTGCTCGCGCCGAACTTGCTTGCAAATAACAGAGTTTTTTCCCACCTGAAACTTACAGTATATGCGCTATTCTGATGTAGTCATAAGACTGTAAATATTCACCTTTATCAGTTTAGTAGTTTTGCGTCAAACAGTAACAGACAGCTTCACAAACTTTTGCATTTATAATATTAGTAGAGCGATCAAATATACAAATAAACAGGAAATTTTGGACCGTCTTCTTGAGACATCGGAGAAAAAGTTGACTCTTAAACAACTGTCCGTGTCATAACTGTAAAACTTGAAACTTTAACTAAGAATAAATTGAAAATGATTTCGAACACAAATTATACCAAAATCTTGAGGGCGAATGTCCTTAAACCCTTTGAAGATTAAAACTCAGTTGTTTCACTAAAGGCGAATTAAGATGCAAAGAAACGTTTCATGTTTCTCATAGTTTTGCAGTAATGTGCAGTTTTTCACCAATGTTTGGTTGTAGACATATGGCGTCCTCGAGACACCTGTCGTGTGGCGACAGATGTTCAACGGAGACAATGACTGATTGCGGAGCGTCAAGTGATGAGATTTAAAACTTGGTTGATCACGATTATTGATTTTTTTATTACATTGAAGTAGCAAATAAATTCACCTGATGGTGATGGTCACTGCCACACAGGAACACTTGAAAGCAACCCAAGACAGCACCGAAGTTCATTCTTAGGCCGACTACAAATGCTGCTAACTCTGAGAGCTTTAAATTTAAATTAACCACGATTAAATGTGTCTTCTTTACCACTAGACTAAATTGCTGAATTAACAAAAAGTATGGTATTCTGACAACATTTAAAATCTTCTGCAAGCTTGAAACACAGTAGTAGTTAATAAAAAATAGGTAAGAGAATGAAAGTAAGAGGTAGGGGAAGCGATATCGCTACTCGCTCCACTTAGACGATGAGACAAGTGTTTCGGAGGGTTGAAGTTTCTCATGGAGGATTTATCAGCCCAACCATCAGTTGCGTGACATCTAACGGGATTCTGATAAATGTGGAAGTAATTAAACTTAACCTATTGTCTTGCATCCATTTCGGTTGAGATAACGTCAAGCCTTGAGATGACAGTTAACGATGCTGGGGTTTAACTAAACGTATTAAGATAGATAAAGGATATGATATATATTGTGCTGTAGTTTCAGTCGTTAAAGTTCACAGGATATGTAGACTATTATATGACTATTGTATGTAGTATTATAGTTAAGTTATATAAGTAGTATCAAAGTAATATTACATTGTAGCTAAGTCTAAGGAACTTGCTATGAAAGCGTATGATATAAATGAAAGAGTCAAGTATATTAATATTATTGAAATTGGTATTATAAAAATTTAAAAAAACATAATGTATATCAAATAAATAACATAGACACAGATGGATTATGTATGGACTAATACATAGATAAGGCGGATATTAGAAATTTTCCAAAAATTAAACCAATAGTAACAAAATGAAGCTTTTAAATAACCTTGGAATTATACTAAATTCGTATTATTGCGACAACAGAACTAAACAAACCAGACACAATATATTATGTAACTAAAATTCAGGCACACAATCTTGCATATTGCCTCCATTTGCCGCGCGCGCCGTTCATAAATAACCATTTCTTGCTCACAAATACGCGAAGCAATAAATAACAGATATTCCAAACAATGAGAAACAAGCCGAAGCTAAGCATGTTAATCGTGACGTACGAATCAATAGCGACACAGGACAAGGACAATGGATAAAATATTGGAATCGCAATAAACGACACTGCTAATAGAATCTTAGGCGATTGTTATATAGACGTTGTGCTGAGAGAAAGAAGATATAGATCTGATATAATTCATGAAATATGAATCTGTGAAGCGGGCTTTATGATGAATATGTTAAAGGAGATGTAAAGTAATCCAGTCAGTTCGACGCAAATTTTTAAATGTTTGAAGTTATTAAACGTGTAACGAAATTGGTAAAGCGCGAATTATATTTTATATTAAGAAAAGAGCATAAATATTTTAATGTTAAAGCTAAGTAGCAAAGTAAAAAATGTAACTTAGTAAAATCCGTAAAACACCAAAGCTATAAACGTAAAACAAATCGTTAATAACAACAAGGTAAGACAACTCGATAAAGTACAAACGAATAAAGAAAAAGATGCGATGGTAGTAATAAATGAAACGTCGCTAATAGCGGAATCCTGTTAAGTGGTATAGAAAGATAACATTCTGAATGCGAACAAAAACAGGAGAGTAAACAGATCCCTCTGTTTACCTTGAACCGTTATAAAAACGGTACGGGAGCGAATTTAATAAATCGTCATTTGTTGAAGGAAGCCAATAAGCGCTTTGACGTCATTCGACAAATTTTGTACGGAGCTACCTCGTTATACTTGAACGACTTATGATCCCATCTACCTTTAATACTTAGCTATATAATCGTATAATCTACTATGTATAATCTACTATATATAATCCATCCTATGGTTTATCTATTTAATTAATAGTAATCAATATCAATATGGGTATATCAATGGGTACATCAATATCAATATTTATCTTGAATTTTTGAATTTTCTCTGGGAAATCACCCAATATTTTGTCCGATATTTACTTCTAAAGCGAGCACCAGGCAGGTGTAAAATTTTGTGTATTATAAGATACAAAAAAATACAGACTTCTTATACGTCTTTGTTTTCAAAATGTTTTATTTATTTTTGACTATACGAGGATTTTAGGAACTAAATATTAAAAAAAATATATGTTGACCTAGTTTTAAATTAAATTAATACCTCAATTACATTTAAAAAATATCTTAAAAGCTTCATAAGTTGACGACATACTAACATTAACGCAACCCTTTTTATGTCTCACTGCTGGGATGGTCTAGACTTAAGCGTTGCAATCTCAACTACTCGACAACAGATGGCGCGTCTTGTCTCAACCGCGCTACCGTACCGACGCTACATAAAATAGAATATTATTTTCTATTATCTCCAAAGAGATATTTTTATTACGTAAACAACAAAGAGGAAGACAGTGTGATCAATTGTTG
>DWGW01001168.1:0-11958 GCA_018247775.1 Udranomia orcinus
ATACCCCCTGGGAGATTTCAGTTGCCTATAGTACAGGCTTACGCCCAGTTTAGGCAACTGAAGATCAATTATGTAAACCACTATAATTAAATGATATTTGTGATTTATGATTGATGTATATATAAATAAATAAATAAACTATAAACTATTATTATTAATTATTATTATTAAAAAATACAATTAAAATAGATTTTTATTCATATATTGATCGGGAATCAAGGCTATCATCATTTAGTTGGTAATCGAAACAAAAAACCTCTTTCAAAATAAATTTCAACGAATTTTATAACACAAACGGAACACAGGATTCTAGATTTTCAGAAACAGGTTTATGCCACTTTTGTATTAGTTTTATTCGCTCCGCCGTACTGGGAAGTTTTATCGGCAAAGTTCATAGAAACTCACTAGCTCAGCTTTGGGATGTTTGTTTGA
Source organism: Udranomia orcinus (assembly GCA_018247775.1). NCBI lineage: Eukaryota > Metazoa > Arthropoda > Insecta > Lepidoptera > Hesperiidae > Udranomia > Udranomia orcinus. Next base: position 433 of record DWGW01001168.1, read on the forward strand.
AAATAAATAATGTTTTGAATGTTTGTCGCCATAAATCGTAATATTTTCAATCTGTTTCCGCTCTTAGTTTCTATACAATCGAGCGGCAATAGCCCAATGATTAGTGTTGGGCTTTAGAATCGAAAGATCGCGGGTTCGATCCTCACTCTCTTATTGACGTGAAAAATTTGAAGGGACTTACTTAAAAACACATTCAATATTCTACCTGCTGACGAAGATTTTGTTAACTAGAATTTTCACTCCGATTCAAAGTACCATAACATCAACCCTTTTCTATGTTTTATTGAACCATCTCACAAGTGGACACCTCGCCGTATTGCTCTGGTACGGGTACCCATACAAACCGGTCATATAGATGTCATATCGATCGATAACGTACATCGAGAATAAAATAGATTATGCTTAACAGAACTCCGCGAGTACAAACAGAATTCCTGATTACCAGAAGCAGATTATTCTGCTTTTGCATAAGTTTTATTCGATTTGCCGTACTTCGGAGTTTTATCGACGAAGTTAGCGGAATTTCCGAACTTACCTTCGGGATGTCATTTGTTACGAAAAACTCGTAACAACCCACGGTTTGAATTTGTTTTTTGGCGTCTCAGTGCAAGAAAAAAACGTTTTATTATTATAGGCTAGATACAGAAAGTGTGTCTACAAACATATCAAACTGCTAGCTATGATCGGGTATGTATTCTTACGAAAATCACCAAAATGCCTACAATTATGCTTACATTGAAATGCCTGAAAATTTTTATTATTATGTTTATATTTTGGTCATATCCTTGGGTTGACGATGTTTTGACTGGACGCTGATTCGAGCTGACAAATCTGAATAAATAATTATTTTAATGCAAATTCTATTAATAATATTCTAATATTCTCATCTGAAGTGAAGTTGTATCCTCAATATAATAGGGTTAAGTTGCCCTGGGTTCAAAGTAAGATAACCCGAAGAGACTTTTAGTACTAATACGTACGAAGTACTAATACGTAAGTCGAATTATCTACTCTGAAGCGTTACTCCTCGGTTTAGAGGCAGACCCATTCCCAGAAGAACGCTAAAAAAATCGCAGAAGAAAAATCGAGAACTACTGAGAGAGAATCCTCTAGAATCATAAGTATAAGAAGACCACGTTACTACGCAGAGAAAATCTAGAATGATCTAGAATAATAAGATAATATAGTTTCAGTACTCTTATTACTAAAGTGAAACACATTTAGTGATCCGTCATTTCTTCGAAGGAGAAACATGCAGAAACAAGTTGTGCGAACTTCCGCGAACTTTATCGATAAAACTTATATAAAAGCGGAATGAGCTAAGGATTCAGTGTTAGATAAATTCAGTTTGTACGACACGGATCTATGACGGGGGAGAATGTTTCGTGGAATCGGAGTGTTATTATTTATGTAACGGACTGAGAAATAAATAGGTAATGGTATTGTTTATAATAATGAGGTAACAAGTGTGCAGTTATCTGATGATTAGTGGTCACTGCCGCCCATCGACATTTGTAAAGAAGACAGAATCGATTTTTTTTCTTTTAACCACAAATATCTGCTACTCCTGACGACGAAGGAAAGCCTCGGTTAGGTGTTCTTCCCTCCTTCAAGTCAAAACACAGCAGAACACCGTTCTTACAAGGCAGAATCAAGTGTGAATTACGAAATGTTATACCACTTTTTAAATAATCCTCATATTCGTTTTCTTTGGTTTCTAAACATTTCCTTTATAATAGAACCAACATTTCTGCTTCCCAGTAATTCTACTAAGATCTCAGTACAATCTTTAATGATGCGTGTAATTAAATGTCCACAGGTTGCAGGGAAACTTAACTACAGTGGCTTGCTAGCTCCTTCGCTATTCTAATAATACACAAATGCTTTGCTCACGTAAAATAAGATTAATTAAAAAAATTATGGAAGTTTGAAAGGGGGATTCAAACTTTTAACACCTGTTTTAGTACCTTAACGATAAAATTCACCTATATAAAAAACCCGTATGCAAATGTTTAACACGTTGACTGCCAACGCGGTCAATATTGTGCGATGCTTAATTTCTCGTAACATGCTATCTATGTTCAAGACACCTAATTTTGAAATTTTCATACATTGTTTTTTTTAGATAGATTAGATTATATTCACTTTTTTTTAATTTAGACATTTTAATGAACTCATGTTTGACACTTAATTACGAGTTCTTAAGCATCGGACAACATTGACCGCGTTGGCAGTTAACTTGTTAAGGGTTAATATACAATATCAGTATAAAAATCTGTGTATTGTTTTTTCATAACACTGAGGATAAACGAGCATGCAGTTCCCTGGTGAGTTCACTGCGCCAATGGACCACCAACTCGAAAGAGGATCCAAGTTTTCTTAGATCGACCATAGTCGGTTGCTACCCCTGAGGACTAGTTGGAGCGCATCGATTAACTAGGTCTCCGTACTTCACCTTTCACACCAGAACACAGCAAAAGAATGAAAATCGAAAAAACACTAGTGATTTAAATTTTTAAATTTACATGTAACTTTTTTACCACTTATAAAATCCTTGTAGGTGTTTATCCACATAAAATATTTTAACGCGAATAAAGTTGTAGCCGGGAACTAGTTCTAAATATTTATTTTAACTGTCCCCTACTCCGAATGAACGACATTTTTCCCTCTCAGACCTGACGTTTTGTTACAAACCGTTTTGGGGAAAAGATAAAAGAAGATTAACGTAAAGATTCTTATGTGATGTAATGTACTCGTTGTACAATGGAGCTTTATTTTTGCGATTTGTAAACAAGAACGTTTTGTCTTACAACAAAACAATATATGTTATTGGATGTTTATCTACAGGATAATTTAGGATGTCTTCACACTAGTGGTACGATTACAACTATTACTAGTAGTTAGTGGTACTACTACTAGTTAGGTAGTAGTGTACTATAGTTAAATAATTAAACCATACAATTTATTTAAATTTAGCTGAATGTGCACATCTACACTATAGAGGTCGCCGTAATATTTTTATCCAACCCTATTTTAGTTGCAGTGTCATTTAATAGGACTTTTGATTCACGTTTAACTAATATTAATTGACACGACTTCAGATCACCCATAAGACTTAAGTTTTCTTTCGTTTTCATTCTAATACGAAGGTTACCAACACTTCCTTCTGCTTCAAGAAGCAACAAATCAAGTAAGATTTCAATTCCAAATGAGGTGGGAATTTATAGCTGATGGGCTACATGTAACTTATACCTGATTTATAAGTTCATAGTATATAAAAACCAATGCATGTGTACCATCATATGTGTGATACTAAGTGGTCATTGCCGCCCATGGGCATCTGTAGTCAACCCAAGATTGAATTAAACTTCTTAGCTCAGCAAGTAGTGCACTGCTATCCGTGAAGACTAATTTCAAACCCTTTAATTCACTCTCTTCACGAAATCTGAATTAATATGAATAATGCTTAATATTATTTGACATTTAATTTATTTTACTTTAACTTCTATTAGTTTAATAATCGTCGTAATTGGATCATCTGTGCTGATTAATAATTTATTAAAAATATATAAAGATATGACGACACATCCGTCTTCGGGTACTATTTCATACATTGTGGGCGTGCATGCGGATAATTCCGGAAATAAGGATCAAATATACTTCGGGTTAATGATATGGCGATCCGTTGCTAACGTGCAACGGTTCTTACATACGATTTCAAAAGACCGCACATAAGATGGCGGGTATGACGTTCCGTCAGAGTGACATACACTGTTCAATCCCATCTAAGAATCGTAACTATCCAGCCAGGCTGACAGATATATATGTATGAATCTGCCCCTATTATTCTATTATTTTTAAATCATATAATATGTACCTTACTTAGTAGCGCATACCCACTGGTCATATAAGTTATATACTATGTATGTCCGCGTCGTACATTAGATATGATAATAGAATTCCTGATTATATTGAGTCAATATTATAGGTATCTGTTTTATTTTATTTCTATTACAAGAAACAATAGCCGTTCAGGTATTTTTCTATCGGTAAAAGAATATTATAGAACCTGTGTAAAGGTTCGTGAATCCTCTACAAACAAAATATAAACAGGCATCATTTTAAATATTAATTCTATAATACTGAGAACGATTTTTTAAACCTTTCTATTCTTTCTCATTCAAAATTCATCTAATGCGCCACCACAATCTTTAATTAGTAATCTGATAGCATTGTAAATTAATCCCTATCTCCTGACAATAAAATAAAAAGTACGTTGCTGGCCGAGATTTACTCTTTATTAAGACGGAATCCCCCGCGCCAATCTCGACTCTATTCCACCGACTTTGGGTCGCTAATCCCACGCGTCCACGCCTGACTTATATGCTATTCATCGCCGATCACATTTTTCTATGATAGAAAAGCGGATTGACGTATCGAAAATTGAACTTAATGCCGTCACTTGAGGGACGCGAGTTGCGTGGGAACAGGTGGTTCGTACGCTATCTACATCTGAGACGTAGTGGTATCAGGTAACCGTCACGGGATAAATATCTCAAGAGTGTCTGCCCTGCGCGCTACGTGCCTACTACGCTGCAGATGTAGGGAATCGTCCACAGAGACGGTTTTAAATGTGGTGTGTTCGAATTTTATTTAAATTGTATACGTTCAGAAATCGAGTCGATCGATTTTTGTTTTTTTGGCGCGTGAAAATGATTTTTTTAGCATTGTTTTTTATGTAGGACGCTGCCAGTTGCTCAGTTTAATGAAATTATACTGAGACGCATTTTCTTAAAAGATACTAAATAAGATATAAACACCATGAAAAAAAATATATGGCCTGTGATACTTTACAATATAAAACTGTGAACGATAATGTCAATACCATTGTATTTGTAAATGTAATTGTAAATAATTCTAAATACATATAGTGTAGGTTATGAATTTTACAACTATGAAACATCCTTTGAGGATTTCGTAAAACATATAAAATAATGTGTTATTTTTGTTATGAATAAAAGTAAGTGCAGTAAATACTTCCATAACGAACTTACTGAAATAGATGTCTAATGATAGTCACAGTCTCCATATTGAATAATATTAATACTTCAATGTTAGGTAGGTTGATAGTAGAAAAATTAGAAGAACCTTAGAATCAATATAAATGTCGTCTCACAAACAACATAAAAATGCATGCACAATTGAAACTATGTAAATTTTTCTATTGAACTATTTATTATCTTATCTTGTCATGTGTAAGAAAGGTTATTATTACTTACTTATACGTATATTTTTTTAATTTTCTCAGTAATTTCAACTTTTATTGCTGTGTATAAAAGTTAGACAATAGATAATTTGTCGATATTATTATTTATTTTTTCAGTATTTAATGATAAATTACTTAAAGAAATCAAAATGACGAAATACTAGAGAACACAGTTCAGAACCACTAATTTTTATTCGTTTTATTTATATCTTCTTTAGTAAGCAATAATATGTTATTGCCTACAAAAGCTAAGTACGAAGGACTTTGTCCGTACTAGGTTCGGACGTGAGGTAAATAGTAGGCGAACCATCAACTACCTGACAACGATCTAGCCAAAATAAAGTGCGCAATCATCGCGCGAAGTACGCCGAAAACGGCAAACGTCCCGACAACTTTGATATTTGAACACGATAATAAAAACGTTTACTCATCCACCAATTGTCGGACTCGTGAAAATATCGCTCGTAAACCTGTCTTACCGGAACGGAAGGTAACCGCGGCTTAACAATATACGCATACGGCAGAGTCTTCTGCGCATGCTCGGGCTTCACTCATTCCGGACTATTTGTTTTGTCGTTACACTATCAAAAAGCTTTGGATTGCTCGCAAAGTAGCATCTATCCGCTATAATTTGGAGGAATCCGACAGCAAACACCGTTCGCCGGTGTGTTCGCGGTGGTGTCGGCACGCGCTCGCATTTCGGCGGGATCAATCACGCAGCTGTCAACGGTTCGCGCCAATACTTGACGTTTGGCCGCGTGGGCGATTCAAAAGTGTTCGGACTGCACGGCCCACCGAGAAACTGGGTTACATTTAGTGTTATTCGGTGTTGAGTGTAAAGAAATTGTGTCGGGACACGGGAGTGAGGGATCACACGAGTTATCTGCAATACGGCGGAACTAGGCCGCAGAATCAGTCGCGCGGCAAATCTCCGATTCGATATCGCCCGATAGACTTTATTATCACTTTTAATACCGCAGTGTGGACTTGTGTTCCGGGTGTCGGGTTTGAAATCTCGGACAGCTTTCTCGTTTGTTCGGGACCTTCGATTGATTTGAGCGTTGTGCTAGAATCTCGGGGAACTTTGAATAGAAGTTTTAATTTCGCAGTTGTCCAGGGGTTTGTAGCCGGCCAAGATGAATATAACTTCGACGACGGATGGTACGTATAAAACATGTTTAATTGATTCATAGTGAGCATCTGCAACGTAAAAAGCACCTACCTAATTGCTTGCACTTGAATGCGTAGTGTTGCGGAATTTTTACCACCGACAATATTGGACCTTAAATCCTGGGAATTAGTGTCAGATTGCGCTAACAATGTTCGTTGGTCCCGCTATGCGATTAAAAGCTTTATCGCGATAGAGATAGAGTAGATAAGAATTCTATCGCTATTTTAGTTTTATATATGGATGAAGCGGGGTTCTTTCCAGCCACAAATGAATGTTAGCGTGTGGTTTACATTCTTTTCATGTTAACCATTCTCAGTTTAGTTCCAAATTACTTTTGTCAGGCAAATGTTACGTTTATCGGAGTTTTGGGAAGCAATGATTCAATTTGTTATGAGCTCTACATGATTCAAAAGCAGCACGACCTTGTATAGAAGCAAAAAATGAAGCCTTCACCGAGATTTATTGTGTGGCTTTGACGGTTACGTATATTTTTAGTTTCATTTATTTTCAGTTGTAAGCAACGTCTGTCGCAATACAAAGTTGAATAGATTTGGTTGCATAATTTTATGCATACTTTGTTGAACATTGGCCACCACGTGCAACCAACTTCTATATCACGGTATCCTGGCTACGCGTACTGCAGCGTGGATAAGTATACCCATGTTTTCTCCAACCTGATTGGAGAGCTTGGGTAAGAAAAAACAGTAACCTATTATAACTTATAACCAATCGAAAGCCACGTGGCGCATAATGCTCCTCTAAATTCGCATACATCCGTATGCTCTCATTCTCATTCTCTATTTTATAATTATTAGGTCTTTGAGTCCAATGGTTACGTGGTTTAAGGTACTTCATTCATGATTCGACTCGACTAGGTGTGGCGGTAGTGTCTCTGCAACCGTCAAACCTATTTGCCTTATAATAACAATACTGTGTTCCTGTTAAATCAAGAACAGCAGCAAGAACAGGGCAGGGCGTGGTAAGGGAGACACCGACGCGTTTCAAATGAGTACTTAGGGATTGCAATGCATTTGTGGCCTTAGAAAGAAATTCGATCATGTTTTGAGTTGTTGACAGATGTCCATAGCGACAGTGATAGCCTACCAGGATAGCTTTTTTTATTTATTATCAACTCAATGTCATAAAAAATTTGATCTGGAATATAATATATATAATTTTATTTCACATCTTGCACGTGGGCCATGGAGATGAATGCGCAAAGTATCTCGAGAGCGGGCGTGAATCAAATCAATATGAAACTTTGTCCTTCAGTGAATGGTGAGAGGCAGATGCTGCATATACTGTATTATGAGGGTATATTTTTTGCTCTCAAAGCTTTATTATATGTGACTAACAAGTATGATCTGTATGCCCCAATGGCTGATTGTTCTAAGGCTTTAGATTCGATTCCCAGTGAGACATACTTGTGAGATGACTTTAAATACTTCTAATTCTAATAAATTCTAAGCTTGTTTTTGATATTGTGTGTATGTGTCAATGGTACCCACAACACAGGGTATTCTAATATAGGACTATGAGAGTAGAGCATAAATAGAAAAAACACTTTTTCTATTAATCAGGTAATCGTTTGATTAATCCACAATGGTGATATCCTTGTGTCCCAAAATCGCTTAATTCTTATAGACGGTGGTAAGTATCTTATACGATTTTATTCCGCAGTCACTGCGTCACACCGTTTTCTCTCTTATAACCGTACTCGTATGTCCGGGCCGCTGTCTTTTCGTTTAAAAGGAATAGTTAGAGTATAGACTTTTAGCGAAGCCTCAGGCCTTTGTTGTCAACCTCAGAGAGAAATTTAATCCTGCCTGGAATGCTACAGATATCCATGAGTGCCCAATCTCTGTCTTGTCTTTAAATTCCTTATGTTAAACTGAGCTCGTGAGATAATTCATAAGGCTACCGCCCATAACATATACAAGTGAGCAATTCTATACTTTATTCTTAAATCAATTTAATCCATTATAATGGATCTAATAATTATTATTAGACTTGAAGGTACAAACGAAAGTAGCTCCAGCTTTCGGGCATTGCTACTTAATGACAGAAATATATACCTAGGTGTGGCAGTATAATCACTGCAGTCACATAACGCAACGTAACGTAACGAAACGCAACGCAACGTAACGCAACGCAACGCTACGAAACGCAACGTAACGTAACCTAACTTAAATTAGAAAAGAAAATATTCTCTACAGTTACTGCTACGTATACTATACATACTCATTTGCTCTTCTATAATATAAAAAGTTCGTCTTCAAAAGCGCTTCGACAACGTTTACAAACTACTGTTAGCTAACCCTCTTTCAATGTGAGAAGTTTACGGAGCATGACCCATTTTTCATCTGCACCCGTAACGAAGATTTCGTGCACAAAATATGAACGGTTTTTAAATATTCTTTTAATATAAGTTCACACTGACTTTTATTTTGGGAGGAGACGCAGAAAATTGACTAGTGCGTTTAAAGGTTTCAAAGGGCTCAAGGTTCGATCCTCAAAGAAGATATTTGTGTGAGTATATTTTTTTCTCTCATGAAAAAGGAGAGTCCATCATATAAATCATACATACAGAAAACCTTCACCTTCTATGAAAAACCTGTGGAAAGAAGAATATTCTTTAAAGCCTTATCTCGACCCTGTCGTTCAATATATAACTATGAAAAACCAGCAAATGTATCGAAAAAAAAACAAACACACATTCATCATTCATTCATCACCTCCTGGGAAAAATGTGAAAAAATCATTTACCTTAACCCCTCGTTCTAACCCTACTGTAGTCGGGTAAATGGAGTTAAAACCATTACATTCAATGTTACTCTTGTGAACCAAATGATGTGTGTCGAAAAAAGGAACACATTCATCATCACCTCCTGGGAAAAGTACCATGTCCTTTAACCCCTAATTTCGATTTGGCGTCGTCGGGTAAACGGGGTTAAAACTACTAAACTGCACCACGTTCATGTTGCTTTTATAAATCTGCAAATGATCTGTATCAAAAAAAGGAATACACATTCATCTACTATTGTTTAATTCAGTATATAAATATATTTGTAAAAGTAGTTAAGAGATCGCATGACGTGTTCACCAGTAATTGCGGGAGCACGATTTTTAAATACTGCGCTAGCTATTAAGATATGTTTTGTATAGCCTGTGTTGATGAATCTTAAACAAATAAATAGATAAATAAATCATCGTCTCCTGGGAAAAGTACCATATCCTTTAACCCCTTATTTTGACTCAGCGTAGTCGGGTAAATGGGGTTAAAACTACTACACTACACCACGCTCATGTTGCTTTTGTGAATCTGCAAATGATGTGTATCGGTCGAACAAATGCGACCCTTATCAAAATATGTTCTACGCGTAGTACATATTCCTTGCTCACTACAATTACGCGCTAACGATGACTGACGGGTGTCAGGATTTCCATCTCGGTAAGAGCATCGTGTCGTTTTATGGAAAAAAAAACAAAAGAAATGGATGAGATTCGTTCATTTTTTAATGAAATGAGCTCTTAGTAATGTATGAGTATACTAATATTAAGCAGGTATTATTTTTATGAATTAGAGGAAATCCAGAATCTATAGCATTTATTTATAATATTCTCTACTTATAGTCGATCAGAGATGTATTTGCTATACTTGAGATTCAACACTTATAAAGAAATATAATGGGAAGATATTGAAGATGGTACTACGGCGAGGTTAGTACTTAACGCATTAATTTTATTTGTAAGATATACTTTCTGTTCGAAATAAAGGCGAAAAAAAAAAATTCAGGTCATTTTCAGGTAGGATTTGAGTTAACTTAACATCGAGTGGTCAGAATTCACGGTGCTACTCTTCTAATATAGATACGTATCTTAACATATAAAAGAAACAAATCTAAGAAATTTAGTATAAATTGTTACGCTTTTCATACATTTAAATTTCTCATTATAAAATGAACACATAAAAATAAATTTGCTGACACTGAAACAATGGCATATTTTAGTCTGCTTGTTATAATAATAGCATTTGTTATATGGTAAAAAATAACGAAGGCTATAATAATACCGAGTTATGGTTAGTGCAGCGCAAGTATGTATATAAAGGCTATAATATTATAACATTGTAACGCTACGCCGTAGCGGTCTGCTACGTCACCGTAGCATGTCGTTACGCCGTAGCGCAGTCTACTTTAATCCGATATGCTGGAAGAATATCGTATTACGATGCATGCTTTATTCAGCATATTTTTATATGCATATCTTTTTAGTGTTTTGTACCCAAATATTACGTAGACTTTATTTTATTCTAGCATATAATGGTAGAGTTCTTGTAATTTTGTTATGACTATTTATTTATTTGTCAGTATTTATCTCTAGGGCTGGAAAATTACTGGTAGTATATAAAGGAAATGTTAACGAAAGAAATATCCGCTATACAATGCTACAGTAATTTATCTTTTGTTAACTGTTATTAAAGATAATAAGTGAGTTATCAGCTTATGAACTGGTATTTATAACTCTTAATTAACTAATTTTTATTACTTTACTTATTTCGGATACACACACGAAAGGATGGCATGCGGTTCTTAGGGTATTTCGTTTTAAAGTTATTGATAACCAACAATACCAAATTAAGTGTGTACCTATTTCTACTCACTTTTACATTTCTGTATATACGATTATTCGTAAAAAAAATTAAAAAATCTTCAAATGAAAAACCTCGTAAGGTCTTGAAAGCATAAGGAATGTGAGTACAGGTATTTTGTATAACGTATGTATGTATATTTTATCCATAGCGTCGACAACACTTAAACATACTTCGAAAACTAACATGAAAATATACATTCGCCTTATATCTAGACAACGTGCTCCCACATATGTATACTCCAAATAATTAATGTAATTCACTTAGCAAATTCCCTTAAGTAGATTCTAAAAGGCCGGATACACACTTGCGATTATCGACCTTACGCCAAACGTATTTATGCTTATAAAGGATTTCGACATCGTTGATTTTTTTCAGTGCTTCAATATTCAGGGACAAATTGGACCTATGTTTTCTATCGTTTCAAATTCCAAAGCC
>DWGW01001169.1:0-11956 GCA_018247775.1 Udranomia orcinus
CATTGAATAAGCTTTAAAATCATTACAGATATAGTTCTAATTCGTTATGAAAGCAGTTATATATTTACCCGCGCTGCTGCGAAGTTCGGCGATGGGTGTATGAAATAAGTTAATACTTAGATACCATGCCATAAAAACCATTAATCAAGGTCAGCGCCCTTAATAAAACATTCATTAAACCGCTTATTTTAACATTCATTAAAATAAGCGGCAATAGCCTAATGGGACTTACGATCAAGAGGTCGTGGCTTCGATCCCCACTCCCCCATTGCACTATTGACGTGAACCCACTCCTAACACAAGCCTAAACAAGCTTAGCGGGAGGGGTTAACAAAATTACTAGTATGTATTGACATGCTAGCAATTTTTATTATTTAAGAAAAAAAATCATTAAACTAATAAACGAACAAATGACTCAGAGATCCAGGAAGTATCAGATAGTTAAGAAATGAAGTGCTGACAGAAATTCAATCGAACTCACTTTTCGATCTGTTATATCTTTGTCGTTATTGCATACATTCCCCTTCCATTCAGTCTTTAATTACGACTCTTTTCTCTTAAATTTAAAACTATGAATACAATTTCAAATTGAAGTTTTTTCCATTCAATTAATTTAGGCTAGCAGCTTTTAAAAACCTCGCTTAATCGCTACAGACTTAAAGCGGTTTAAAAAGAAAAGCGGTTAGAAGGAAACAAAGCAAGAGAACTGTGGTTTTTGTTTCTTTCTCTTTACTTCTTTCATAGATTGCTCCGTTCTACTTTCCGAGTTCCGCCTTGAAATGAACGTAATTCACGTTAGAACGAAATTAGGCTGCGGATTTTTGTTATGTTATAGCAAAATATATTTGTTAGATTATAGAAAATGAGGTTATACGACTTATTACGTAGTTAACTAATCATTTTATCAAGTCCATTAATAAATCTCTAAAATACTGTCAAAGCCATATTATCATGGTTCCGCTATTTATGGCTAAGATTGATGCCTGAATCACTCTATAACATACCACTCGACAGATGAAAGTTTTACTTGAGGTTGCGAGGAGCTAACTAGCATCCATTAGTTTCTGGCTATTCCTTCCATTAGTAATGGCTGCACTCGGAGAAGCTCAACGATTACTTAAAGTTTCAAGAATCAAAATTCATTATAAGGATTACAGATAGATACACTGAATAAAAGTCATATACATTTCCATTAATCAGTGATTATCGGCTTTCAACGCCTTTGGGTTCACGGGCTATGATACACCGAAAGAAAAAGCGAACAGAAAAAAAACTCCCACCACTCTTTTAAAAATACGAGATAAATAAATTCAGTGAACAATATGATTTGGTCCAATAATAACCTCACGGAACAGTCGTCTCAGTTTGATACTTCAAGTAATCATTAAACGTTTCTGAGTGTACCCGTAACTTAATTAACGAAATGCATGCTACACGTGCAGAATCGGAAAACTAGCACGTTTGCGTCTGATCGTTTGAAACTAAATATGCTTGCACCGTTTCAGTCCGACGGTTGTTTGCTCAAAGCGAGTTATAATGGACATAGGCGCTTTGTGAGCAAACTACTGCTTATCTTAGTTCTGTGCACCCTTGTGTGTAAACCAATTCCAGCCGCAGTTGCCGTTTTACGAAGTTTCCCAGCTCTGAAGTGAACTTCCACTGACCGTTTAGCAATTAAAAGTACTGGATGCAGTAAGAGTGCTCGTTCAACTTCCCCGATTGTACGTACTCGCTCATTGTTTGCAATTGGAAACCAATCATTTACTAGCTAGCAACATTGTTCTTGCCATTTACTCATAGCTAATAAGGTACATTTACTTGCCTTGTTTACAGAAGTTTGGTATCGGTGAGCGAGCCGAGCGATATTACTAATAAAATGCAGAAGTTTGAATTATTGCTAAATATTTATTGCTTCGTAACTTTTCTAAATGTACCTGATTTGAGCGAAGTTTTATATTATGTTAGTATGTAATATATTATTATGGATCATAATACAGGGTAGATTTTTTCTTTCATAGTGTTTAGAGGAATATAGTTTATTTATTAAAATGTCTTTTGAACGTTTTTTACGTTGAATTTACTTACGTTTTATAAACAGCGAACGCGGTAAAACAACTCCACGTATTTTACAGTTAGTACAAAATACCAGATAATAGCAGGCGTATAACGTTCCACCTTCATTGATACCTTTTGTTTTGGGGTCCCCTAAACCCACGCGAACTAATAGTCATACCCAAGTGGCTCATGAAATAATCTACAAGCGATAACCCACAATTATATACGTAACATGTCGATAGCAATAACAATGACTGGGAGGCGTAGCACACACCCACTCAATTATTGAATGGAAACATTGTTTGCTAATATCCGTTTCGCCGCAAATTCAATACGAGAACGTTAACCGAACTGTCATTGTAAGGCCGCAGTTGCACGCGTCAAAGAAATGCTGGAATTGTCCAATTTCTGATGCATCCCCCGATCGCGCCGTTTGTAATTCGACGCTTTGTAATACACGCAACACATTGAATAGTGATACTGTTTACCCGTCATATTAGCCTTCTTTCTATAGAGTAGTAGTATCTATCTATAGATATACCTACGTCATTGATGTTCGCAGAAGTTACACTTATTGGAAAAGATCAATTTCTTTAATAATTAAAAAAAAACATGCTTTAACGAAAAGTCGCACTGTATTTTCTATTTATATATTTTTTTTATTTAAGTTTTGGTAGACGTAGAACAATACAATATTAGATCAAATTGCGGAATTAAAAAATACAACAGAAGCAGGTTCGATTTTCCGGTTAATCGACAAATTACCGTAACCGTATGTTTTACTCTTAAGCTACTTATTATTATTATCAAACGATCAATAGCATCCAGCAAATGAAAAATTACACAGTCTTAAGAAACACAGTGAAATTTTTCTTCGTATAAAGACAACAAATATCAAATTATAAATTAACATTATAACAATACGTATCTATACCGGGTGTCTTATTCTGGCTTAACAAATTATTCGTGAGCGCCACATTTATATCCTTATCATAACCCTAACTCTTTAGTTACTTATCCTCTTACTAAACTCTCATTATCAATGAGTGTCTTATTATCAAACAGTCAGCAAAACAAGTGAAAAACGACCCAGTTTGTGCACTGCCTAACAAGCGCGTGAAGGCTCAAAGCGTAACTGTTGACAAGCAGATAGCTTTTCTAAAGATAGAAGCAACGGGACGTAGCTAACATTTTTCTTTCGTGTACTCTTGACGTTCCCCCGTGGGGAGGAACGGGTCCTATCTATCAGATTTACATACGGATAAGATTCAGAGAACATATACCGTGAGGTGTCGAGTTGACAACTATCGGAGAATACGAGCTAATCTTATATTATTAGCGTTGAATTAGAGCTAAGTTATAATACACTTGTTATTGCATTGAGGTAGGAAACGGACAGTCCATGATGGTAAGTTGTACGTCCATACAAAATAGTCATGTCCAGATGGAATTGAAATTCTCTCTGAAGATGACAACAGATGCGCAAGTTAGAAACTGTCTCGCTTTACCACCTAACGTTATGCACAACTTAAAGAAGCGATCTGTTTGTATCTTCTTTGATGAATCTCATATTACAATGCCTGGTAATGTCCGGAAAAACTATAGGGGAAGAGTAGCATGGAAGAGCCAGCTTTTGTAAAAGCCATTATAGACATTTTCGCAGTAGTTTTCGATCGAATAATTTTGTGCTTAAAAAATTTAACAATAACTTATGATGCAAATCTTACTGCTTATTGCTTTTCTTTTACTTTTTTTAAATTATTTTTTTTGCCACTCTTCCTCTACATGGTAATATCAAGCAGAACAAAATCTCTCTCGCTTAATATGTATCAATCGAGACCGACAATCTGGAGATAAATTTAACATCTAAACGTGAACTATTTGAAGGATTGCTGCATTAAGCGGTAAAATATTCAAAGTGTCGGCACCATTTCGGAACAATGTCACTACTTATCAGTGGCGGCTTCCGTTTATTTCCATCCCTTAACCCTAATAGCGTTATTAGAAAATTCTTTCCAGCCGTGCCTCTTGTGCGGAATTTTTCTCAATTCACGTACAAAAACTATCTTTCTGATCGAACAATGTCTGCACGGAAGCCTGAAATTTAATTTCACCGAGGTTTTAATAACGTTTCGGCTTCGGGCCGGATGATCGTTTTATCGCAGAATAATTAAAATGTTGTAATGCGTTAAGTCTTACGCTCTATCGATTTTCGTTTTAATTTTGGCCATGGTCGAGGCGTTAACAAAGCAAAGGCCCGCCTTTAAAGAGCCATTTTAGTAATGAGTTTTTGGACACAAATCTAGAGTACGTTAATAAATATTTAAGTATATGGTATATAATGAATGTAGAAACAATTTTAGACAAACAACGACTGCCACAAACATTTTTTAATGTTAAGTAATTAAAATAAAATAATAAATAATTATTAAAAATACATTATTAACAAAATTATTGTCTAATGTGATCGTGCAAATTGCATACATTTAGTATTTATCTAACGGTGGTCAATAACTTTACTAGTACTTATAGGAGAGTTAAACTATTTCAGTGCTGTGTACCAAATTTATAGTCGGTTTGAATTACGCCAATATAAAAATGATTTCGAACTACAACTGTAAATTTCTGAAAATATTCGAATCCTCAACCATACCGACCGATTGAAACGATTCAATAATGCTGAAATATCCAAAACTGAATAAATTTTGAAAGCGATCTACCTATAACGTAATTTAAATAAAAACTACATTGGTTTCACGAGAACTGGAATGTCACTCTGTCTTTATTTTCGTCTGTGGGACGACGGCACTATTTGTACGGATTTATTTCGGTTTTCAGAGTTCCTACTTCTCACAAAATACTCCACTCTATTCTCTACTCCAGTGTTTCTCAGCCTGTGGGTTGCGACCCCCATGGGGGTCGCGAAGTTTCTATAGGGGGGTCGCGAAAGTTCGAAAGAAATACCTCAGTAAAAATCAATTAAGTTTAATTAAGAGATAGGATTCATTAAATTAATATAATGTTAACAAAAATCATAAACAATTATGTATTTTTATTTAAATCTTAACTATGAAAACACATAAAAATAATTGTACGGATTAAATATTTGTAACAGGTGAAAAAAAGCGAAGGGTCAGGGGGTCGCGTAATATTTTTTCTTATTAAAGGAGTCGTATCAGGAAAAAGGTTGAAAAACACTGCTCTACTCTATTCTATACTATATATCTATTTTATTGACTTTAAGTAGGCGACCAATTCTATTTGAAGCTGGTCAAAGATGTGCACGAACTGTGGGCACTTAACAGTACTTGAACAGCAAGTCTTTATGCTCTAAGTAAACTACTTTGATAAACGTTGAAACATTTCAAACAAAACACAAGAATTTCCCAACAATCATTGATAGAAATAAATCATTTTTTATATTTAGAAATTCAATTTATGATATTGTTTTAACCAATTGCTTGTTTGATTCGCATGTTTGTATGAAAATAAACGGTTCTAAAGTCAAACATCTGCACGTTCTTTCTTACAATGTATGTAACAATAGTTGTTTGTACGAAGTAAACGTGAGAGCCACAGTTGTAAAGGTTTGTTAAACATTCGTAATTAACTGCCAAGTTTTGTCTACACGGAATTCCTGAATTAGTTGAAATCAAAATGTACAACTTGAATGAATAAAACCATTCTAAACATATATTAAAATAATTCGTATTGCGTCACTTTCAAATTAATTAAAAACTTGCAATATATTTACTACTTACTGATATGAAATTAAAGTTCACATTGATTAAAATATAGTTTTAGCTCATAAACGCGCATGCACTTAGCAATTTTTCTTAAATGCGGATTGTGACGTATAATACTCATCGTCTCAACATTTGATTTAATTTCCGAAAACTGAAAATACTCGTGGTGGAATATTATTCTAATATACTCATTGATGATAACATATGATGAAGCGCAAATGCTATTATTATCATAACCGTTACTATGCTCTTATTAAAGAGATATCTACTCGTATGAGTTTGATATTTCAAAGCCATGTTCTAGCTAACTGCAATTACTGGTGCAAGAGTGTCTGAAATTATTTTGCATAATTACAGTCATGTAACCGTAATATATTGCCGATAATGGTACTGCTTCCTTGATTTGCTGATCAAATTGCTGTCGAGTAACCTGTCTAAAAATAATAACCAATAAAAAATTTATAAAACGTTATAACCCTGGGATTTGAATGAACTTTTCACTAACCACTACGAATTACCCAGTACCTAATAAACCATTCTTAGCTCCTCTAAACATTAATATGTATTGTATAATATTTAATTACATGTATTGTAAAGAATGTAAAAAACTATCGTAGAAAAAATAGACAGGTTTTATAATTTATGGAAAAGAAAAGAACATCGAATAAAATTGTAATTGTTGAAGTATTCTAATTTTGTTAAAGAATAAATAATTGTTTTCTTCAGAGCAACACATTGAAGTTTTGAAAACTAATATTATACATATAACATTCATACATATGAGAAGATAATAGTATTTGGTGACGTGAAATCGGATTATTTCGATACTGACACTGATGCATTGAATTTGATCCCAGATCAAACATCCACAAACAAGAGCCTGAGTATATATACGAGAACATGAGAAAAATATGACTAGATAGAACTATTAATAAATCTGCCTACAGTGAGACACTACCTTCCCAACATCTCTCAATAAAGCTATATTTAAGCTCTGCTTTCTTTTAGTGGGACGATGCTATTTGTAACCATAGTACATTCTTATCAAAAAACTTAAGTTAACGTAGTAACCGATTTTATGATTTATTCTATACGTATGGGGTTATCCAACGATAAAACTCCGAACTATTTATCAAAGTCTTACTTTTGTGTCACGTTTAGCGTTGTCGTCAAAATCTAAACATTAAAAACAATCCCAAAGATTTCTCATAGCTCTTCAAAATTTAAATAACATTAAAAAACAATCCTAAACGTTGTGTCTGCCATCGCTTTTTCTATTCATTTCATGTGTTCTTCTACACACGTTTAAATAATTAGTACCTTCAAAAATGTATTTACGTATTTTTTTGAAGAGAGATTAAATGACTAAAGCATTCGCACGTTATAAAACCTGACATCCGTCATGTACCCTCACGAATGAAACTTCAAAGCCGTATTTCCTTTCATTTAATAGATTGAGTAGTTCTGTATTCAAGTGGTCACATGTGGTAACCGAATGAACTGGGCCTTTATAAATAAAACGATATTTTATCGACTTTATCTCGAACAACGTGTCTGTCAAATACAAACTTTCCTTTTATTTTTCAACAAAGTAATATTAAACTTTCGTAAAGAACTTTTCTTTCTCATTAAATATTCATTGACTTTAAAGCATAAATCTTGCTAACTCATGATGGATTCTAGATAAATCCCTACGAAACTTCACATTTCCTCTTCCTATTTATATATCGTTTTATTTACAAATGATGTATAAAAATTAGTTTTTAATTTGTTAATTTCTGACGGTGACTAAGCAATTGAAAAATAGGAAGTTATATTCTTCAAAATAAATGCTTTTTTGTAGACAAATAAGAAGATAACGAAGATTATACGTTCCACCACCAAATTTATTATACGCAACCGATTAAGATTTATAAAATCTATCCGTTCTTACCTAACATCGAATTAGCTAGCCGCCACAAGTGTCAGAATTTTAAGTAACGAACCTTTCCGTGTAACGAACGAAACGCGTACTCATTTTACCCACTTCGATTGCAGTGAGAACATTTCCAGCCATATCAGAGACTCACATAAACTTATTATAAAAACCGAAAGTATCGGAACAAACTTCACTCCGCCGATGGATCGAGCAGACCGTATTGCGGTTGAGGGAGGAGCGCACAACCATCCCTTACTAAAGGTCGGAAGCTACTGAACTGGCGCAGACAAACGCCGTCGCCGCAGCCGACTACACAATGAAAGGCACCCCCCGAACCCCAGCCCCTAACTTGACTAAATGCACATTTGAAGCAAAAAACGCGGGCCGAAGAATGTAAGTTACACGTTCCTATAAATGTCTACTAGCCCGTGGCAGTTAAACGGTTATGGCATTTCTCGCTCATATTAACTTTCTAATGAACTGAAAAGGGAGAGTCGGAATGCGCTACCTGTAGATTTAATGCCTCCTAAAGTTTGTTCACGCGTTATAAATCTCAATTCTCAATATATCCCAGTTGGAAATAAATCATGCGGTATTATGAAATTAAAATATTTGCATTTTTATTTTATTCTATTCCAAATCTACGCCCGGTTGGTTGTTGTAAAGTTTTTGACGCGTTATGAAATATAAAACGGCAATCCCATTCAGTAGTTATTAGTACACGTATATTTTAATTTATATTTAGATTTCCGAACCTACTGCAAGCAAGAAGACAAATTCCGAGGTAAACCGTTAAGAACCTACTCATTTAATGTTTATAAAAAAGTTTATTTCTAAAAATCTAACAACAATGAACAAGCAATAGTTATTTGAATAACGTTGATCAATCATGAGGTAAACTAAAAATATTGATGCCACAAAAATGATAATAAATCAGCGACGTGCAGACTGAAGCAGTTACCCACCGGTGAAGGCGGATAATAAAATTCATTTTCAATTTCGGGATTTAAATTTTAAATCTTATTACATTTTCAGGGCTTTTCAAATATCGGAATATATTCACATACCTCGCGGAGTGCGCCGTCGCTCATCAATTTTCAGCTACATGCTCATCACAGGCGGCGAGGTGCTCAAATTCACAATTTATTCTGAATTCATACCCAACCAAATCACGTGGATAGTGGCGGCTAAAGGAAGTTGTGATTTTTGTTTGAATAATAATGCACGTTCAAGCGACTCTGAGTTTGTTTGTGTTTTTTCGTACAATGCGAGCTAACTACGCCTTTTGAAATGCTAATATCCTGCGGAACAACCGAATAAGCGGTTATTGTTGGGATTCTCGGATACGCTTCGAGACAGAAGGAACTTTGTTATAAAGAGCAGAACATATTTTTTATCATATTCATTTAGATATTTCAGTTGTTTTTCGACATCTTTATCATAGGAAAAGAACCGGAATAAGAGTTTATCAAAAGATAAACAATCGACCTTTGAAATTTCTTTTCGGTGAGGAATGATGTTAAAATGTTTGATTTTTGTAATTGTACTGTACATATTTGTAAAGCATTCTTTATAATACACAAAGATAAGGCTTATATATACATAGAATGTATATATAAGCCTTAGGGTGAAAAACCTATGACTGTTAAAATTGATGTTATGCCACATCTACCACATTTATACATCTGCTTGGTTCAAAATGTCAGACTACCTACCTACCTACCAACGGTAATTTATTTTTATGCATTTATTCGATTCAGTCAATCTAAGAATGTCCCACATTGTGCAAACTGAATGGAAGAATGACAGACGAAGAGCACCCACACCTGATCGTAAATCAGATAATTCCGTGTGCTCTGTGAGATTCAATAGAAACCTTATCACCTGAGCGATAAGGTCCAAAACGTTCGGGGCTACTACCGACTGTATCTTTCGTGTACCCAAGAATGTGCTCTGGAGAAAAGGGTGCTCCGAGATAAGGGCTTTATCGATGCATAAAGTATGTTATTATGAAGTTTGTCGGCCCCTCAGTCGCTGAGCAAAAAGAGGAACGCTGCTTTTATTCGCTGTGGCATTTGCGGCCTCTCTTTATTTACACCTGTCGTAAATTCCACGACCTTCAAAGGACTCGGGGTCACGTAATCAGGTTATAGTGATGTATGTATGGCACCGGAATTAACAGTAAAACTGTTGTTGGACGTATGAAATAGTTTTGCGAGTGTGTACAATATGTACCTATATACAATAATTTATTATAACTATGCTATGCGCGTGCAATTTTTGAGGTGTGGCTTTTTTCTGTTATTTAATCCAAGTAATTATAATAAGTAAACTTCTGAATGCTCTACAGAGATTTAAACGTAGTCAGAAGTTTATGATTGCTAGGAACCAAAAGTTTCGGCATACTTCCATAATTGAAAATTCTAAAAAAATTAAGTAGTAATACTCTGATACTTTATAAAGTATTTCCATCGATTTGACTGCAATGTAATGAATATCTAATAAAAATATCTACTTTACCAATAGATGAGTAATAATTTTGCGACATGGTCCGCTATTTACCTGAAAGAGAGAAGAAAATAATTAGTAAGAGACCTAGAAATCTTTATTTCATTCATAGAATATCAACGAAATACAGTATATATCTAGATAATATCCGCTCTGAAATTCCCTCGTCCTTCGACCATCTCGCTAGACGAAGAGAACAAAATGTCAATTTAAGGTTATTACATTACCAAAGGTAAGAAATAAGCCGACCCTCGGAGTAAAATGCCTCCATCAAGAGATACCGGTCCCATATTGTCTCACATTATGTCTAGACGGTGGTCGTTTCAATTTAAGGCTTATAGCAGTTTTAACATACAGGACTTGCGTTTGCGACGCGCGGACGCACGCCAATCACGATTATTGATATACGCAGATTAAAAGAGGGCTAAAACGCTTATTACGTCAATAAGGTATTATATGAAATATGGAACGTTTTTGAGATGTAACACAATTACGACATTCCCTAGACATCCCGGGTTCACTTTGCAAACAGGACGAGGTTTCTAGGTTGAGTTCATGCTACGAGACTGCTCAGAAGACCTATACATACATGAGTTTATATAGGTTTTGTAGATCTGGTCGCAGTGATATCTGGTCGAGTCACTGTGTTTGCTGTAAAGCTTTGAAACCAAGATATTACCAAAATATTAGTCCTACATGTTGGTCATAAGTCATAAGAAACTTAATAATTAAATATTTTTCAATTTACTTGAAGTCCGTATACATGAAAATAGGGTATGAAAAACAATCTACAGTATTGTACCTAACTATGAAATTCATTGTGTTAAATCTTTTTCCTCTTTTCCTATTTATATATTAACTTATGTTTATTTTATATATTTTTATATTTTACTTAGAATTAATCGAAACGATTAATGTCTCTATCTATCTACAGTATTGTACCTAACTATAAGTATACAATACTGTACCAAAGATAAGTCGCAGTCATCAGATCACACATCACGTCAGTCGCAAGTCGCATCATTCAAAGTCTATCCAACTTAAGATAACGAAGTTAGTAAAGTCATAGAAAATGCAATGTAGGCAGGCACGTAGTACAAATTGTCGGTCCTCTTACTGAAGTTGAGAAACTACTAGAAACTTGCGTGTAGTTCTAAATGGGTTAATTTGGAATTTATAATTTTACTATAATACATATTCAACTCTGATACAGCCGGACCCTTTTGTTCTCTGTTAACGCTTATAATTAAATTTATTGGGTATTCCTTATGTATGTAGGTATCAATTTGAATAGATTTAAGACGTATAAATTGTTATAAGCATATTATTAAAATATTACCACGATTCCATGAAAATAAAAAAAATATATATTCTCGAGTTCGTATTATAGAGGAAAAGGGAGACATACGAAATGACGGAAAAATTATTTTCGGTGAATTCAAAGGCGGTTTTACCTCCTTGAATTATTATTATAAAATATCATTACATTTGGATAATAAATAATCAAATGAGATAGAATTAATAATATATGAACTTAAAAGTCTATACAAAAATCTTATAACAATATTGAATAAAATAATAAAATCATAATATTATTTAAACCCGCGTAATTACTTTCGAGATAAAAATTAAGCATACGCAAACAAAGTTCAACTACGAATATGTTTAGCGTTAAATAAACCAGTTAAATAAACAAAATGTGACTCGGACGCCGACGTACGACGGTCAG